>APFE030850039.1:180160-223758 GCA_000404065.3 Pinus taeda
AGGAAGCAGTTTGGTTGTAGAGATTGTGTTCAAGTATGGGGTTAGTACAGGGAGCTATAAGGATAGACTGTGACATCCAAAGTGCAATTTTCTTGGCAATGAACCCTGCTTATCATTCAAATACAAAGCACATTTATGTTCAGTATCACTTTGTGAGGGATACGGTAGAATACAAAAAGGTGTTGCTGGTAAAGGTGGACACTTTGAAGAATACTACAGATGCATTGACAAAATCTGTGAGCTCTGAGAAGTTCTCTTGGTGTAGAGAAACAATGGGCATTTCAGGGCTGGAAAAATGACTAAGCTATCATGTGGCCCCATGTGGAAAGAAAACAACAAGTGGGAGATTGTTGGGTTGTGTTATATTCTTTCCACGACTAACCTATGTAGTGAACCGGGGAGTTAGAGGGGGGGCAGAGCCCCCCCTTCGTTGCGCTATTGCATAGTGGGGGGTCAAGGGGGCGGGCAGCCCCCCTATTCGGGGTTTTTGGGGGGTAGCCTCCCTCTCGGGGTCCGATGTAGTGCCTTGGGAAAATTTTTTTTGGACCCTATATTAGGTTTGGCGAACCTACCTATGGTTTTCGGTCCATTGTTTTGGACGCGATGGTTTTTCGTTCCATGGTATTGGATGCTTTGGCATGTATAAATATGTATTTTAACATTGAAAGGAACATAATGAAAATCAAGCTGGTAGTCCTGGTTTTGGGATCCAGTGGGAAATCTCTATGTATATGTGTTTTATGTGTTATGATCTCGCATTTTTATTTTTCCTATGACTTAGAATTCGTATGTAGGTAATTTCTGTACGGGGTTAAAACCTACACCTTTGGAGTGGGTTTCTCCATCCTCTAACACCGATCACACTGGCTTGTGTATCTCCTCACATCCTGATGAAGAGTGGGCCAGTAGTAGCTTGCTTGCAATATCTTGAAGGCGGTTCTTTTTTCTGCAAAATGACCTCCAAAAGGCCCATCATGACAGGTCAGGAGGATGTCAAAGACTTCCTCCTCCTTGACACATCTTCTCAAGATCTGATCTGGGTCAAGTTTGAAGAGATTGCCTCCAATCCAGGTGAAAGGGGTGCTTTTCCTTACTATCTTGCTCTTCTCTTTCGAGGATAGGTGTGGTGGGAACTGTGTTAAAACCAAGAAGTTTGCTATATCAGAAAAGCATGGAGAGAGTACTGATATAGCAAATAGGTGTTCATCTGGCATTTTGTCATCCACCATTCCTTCTTCACCTGCAGGCAAATTTACTTGATCAGGGGCTCATGTCCCAAGTGTCGTAAAATGCTCAAATTTGAAAGTACTAAAATTTGGCTCAAAACTGAATGATCGGATAGAGATTGTCCTCCCGATTTTGGTGCCATAAACGGTCACTGTATGTGAAAGTTACGTCAAAAAAAAAATTGCCCAATGACCCTTAATTTTTGAATTTAAAAAAAAAATTAAAAAAAGAATATTCCACAGAATATTCCTTGGGAATATTCCATGGAATATTCCTTTGAATTGGCCAATCAAAATCTGCCACGTGGCAAGCCCGGAGGCCGCCACGTGGCTTAGGTGATGTAAGCAATGGGGGCATATGTCAAAATTTTTGGTGGGTTGTGGATTGAACCCCCGACCTACCCACAACAACTTCAACGCATTGCCAATATGCCACAGTGGTCAAAGTTGTTACATGGGTGGCGGCAAATGGTTTTAAAGTTTAAAATTGGCTACGGGCAGGAAAAGAAGGGGGCGAGCCCCTAAGGGCCAGCCCCCATACCATATGACCTGGGGCTGAGAACTGTGGGCCAAACCTAACCACTAGTGCGCAATTCGAGGCACAAACCGCCGAGTTAATTCAAACGGTCATATGCGAAAGTTTAGCCGGTGGTTAAGGCAAAGTTGGCGGGATTGTTGGTGGTGGCGCCAAATTTGGCGGACGCCCAGATTTGGCGGAGCTAACTGGCCTCCACTAAAGTTAGCTGGAGTTCTTTTAGGGGAAACTAGCAGTTATCATTAAATGGCCATAAATTTGGCTAGGAAAGGCAGTTTTGGACGATTTTTTTTTTTGATTTTGGGTATTTTGGATGTTCTGAAGCCATTGGCATAGGATTTTTAGCCATCAAAGGCCATTTGCATAGGTTTTGGATCCGTTAAATTTCTAGGAGCCACCAGAGCCCAGTATTGAGAGAACTGTTTCAGGTTGCAGGTATCCATTGGAGGTGAACCAACAGTCAATCCTGAAGGATTCATGTGTTCGGAATCCAATTTTATAGTCTATTTCACATGTAGGGACTTCTATTCAGATGTAAATTCATTTTGAGCATTTAATTAAAATGAGGGCTGACCCATTTGGGAGCCTTGGACCCAGCAGACGTAGCCCAGGAGGGGTGAAATGCTTCATCAACTTCTTTTGCATCTGTGGTTGATTTAGTTTGCAGAAAAAATTCATTTTAATGTGTTAAACAGTAAAAGGAAATAATTCTGCTATGCTTGAATGGATCATGAACAGCTGAAAATTTCATTTGTTTCTTTACTACACGACATGGGAATCTTTTAAACATGTTTACTACTGAATTGAATACCTTGCAAACCTTTTCCAAGTAGTTTCAAATTTAGATCATTACTCTAGACAAAAATTCAACAACAACATTCTCTTTACCGGACTTATCAATAATGGTAAGATCAAACTGCTGCAGTAAAAGCAACCATCTAATAATGCGAGAATTTACATCTAGTTTGTTCATTAAATATCTAATTGCAGCATGATCAGTGTGCACAAAGGTTTGATAGCCTGTGGTATAATGTTTGAATTTGTTTAAGGAATGCATGACAACTAGGAGTTCCTTCTCGGTCATTGTATGGTTTAACTCTGCCTTTGACAAGTTTTTTCTTATAAAGTATATGGCATAAGGTAAATTTTCATCAATTTGTCCTAAGGCTGCTCCTATGGCTTTGTTTGAGGCATCTGTGTGAATGTGAAAGGGTAGGGCCCAGTTTGGGCCTTTGAGAATTGGTGCACTCACTAACTTGCTCTTCAAGGTATCTAGGGCTTCTTAATAGTTTTCCGACCATATGAACTCAACATCTTTGCCTAGGAGGCCAAACAAAGGAGAGGCTAACTTGCTGAAGTCTTTAATGAATCTCCTATAATATCCATCTAAGCCTAGGAAGCTTCTAACATCTGTCATCTTTTGAGGAGGTGGAACCCTTTGGATGATGGCAATTTTTTTGGGGTCCACCTGCAGTCCTTGTTAAGATATTACATGACCTAGCATGGCCCCTTCAGTCATCAAAAGTTCACATTTTTCTAGACTGAGGGAAGGTTCATCTCAATACACTTATCTAGAACTTTTCCTAGGTTAAATAAAGGTTCCTGAAAGTTAGAGCCATAAGGAGTAAAATCATCCATGTATATTTCTACTGCATCATGAATCAATTTAGAAAATATATTCAATACCGCTCTTTGGATAGTGGCTGGAGCATTACACAAACCAAAAGGAAGCACTCGGTATGCAAAGGTACCCTAAGGACAAGTGAAAGTGGTCTTATCTTGGCCTTTCGGGTTGATTTGAATCTAATTGTACCCGCTAAACCCATCCAGGAAGGAGAAAAACTTTTTCCCTGCTAGATCATCTAACACTTGATCTATGAAAGGTAAAGGAAAATGGTCCTTTTTAGTGGCTTTGCTCAATTCTCTATAGTCAACACAGACTCTCCACTTACCATTTTCCTTTGGCACTAGCACCAAAGGAGAGATCCATTCACTGTTAGAGATGGGATAGATGAATCCTGCATCAAGGAATTTTTGTAGTTCTTCCTTAACAATATCTTTAAGTGCTGGGTTCATCCTCCTTTGAGGCTGCCTAACTGGCTTGCAATCTTCCTCGATGTATATATGATGAGTACATACTGAAGGGTGCACTCTCTTCATCCCCTTATAACTCAAAGCGAAGGCATCTAGATGTTTTCTCAGTATGTTGCATAATTCCTTCTCTTGGGAAGTAGATAGGGATGGATTGATTTTCAATGTTCTTTTTGGGTTGAACTCTATATTTTTAACATGGAGAGAAGTGGGGTCAGACACACAGAGATTAGTTGAGGGGTTGTTTTGGGTTTCTCTTACTATGTCTTCTAATGGTGATACACTGGGAGGTTGATTCTGAATCAAATTTTCAATTGTATCATCCTCATCTTACGGTTCCCCCCCATGGCGATTTCTAATGTAGAAAGTGGTGTAGAATAAATTTCATCCTCATCCTCCTCCTCCAACCAGAGAGGTAGATCATGTTCTAGCAAGGGTTGGGTAGGAGGATATAGGATTAACTACTTGGACATGAGCACATTCTTTATGGTCATGTTCCGAGCTCGGCAACTGATGTAGGCATCGGCTGTAGTGAACCAGGGTATTCCCAGAATGAGAGGATACCTAATGGGCTTTTCCTTTGGATGGATAACTGATAAATCAACAGGGTACTCCCAAGAATCAATGGTGACCATCACATCTTCCACAATCCCCTCAAGGGTCACTGTGGAGCGGTCTGCTAGCTACAACATTATCATGGTCTTCCTCAAGGAGCCTTGGAGGTTAAGTTTGAGCATTGTGTCCTTTGTCATCACATTAATGGAAGCTGCCAGATCAATCAAGGTGTGTGGGACCATTGTGCCATTGATGTGGACATCAACTACTGGGCTTCTAGGGTCCAGATATTTTGGATAGATTATCTGCCCCAACATTAGGTCAGACAGTTGTCCTATGACATTAATGGTTGGGGCATCTCTCTTGCGCCTTCCTGGATGCCTAAAGCACTTCTATTTGATCAACCTACTGTAGACAGGCACATCTTTTATGGCTTGGAGAAGTGGTATATTCACACATAAATGTTTCAATTCTCCCAGGAGTTCAGCCTCTTCTGGGGTAGGCTGGATTTTCATGGATAGTCTCTCAGGAAAGGGTGGATTTGCTTTAGGTTTGATTTCCTCTTTATCTTCCTCAACCTCCTTGGGTGGAGGCTGGCTCTCTGGGAGAACTTTCTTGGATCACAATTTAATTTCTTGAATCTCCATGACATAAGTTGGGCATGACGGTTCCCCACTATACACTTACTGAGCCTATCTGTTGTTTGGGTTCAGATTTGGCTGGGTAGGAATTTGGGGTTACCTTGGTGGAGTAGAAGGTAATGGTTATGGTTGTGTAGGTGGTGGAGGCAGAAGAGCGGGAAGAGAGTTGTATTGGAACCTCCACCCCTGATGAGATGCTTTCCACTGAGGTTACAGTTGAGCATAGGATTGAAATGAATGGGTGGCTGGTTGGGCATGATATTGAGATGTGAAGGACCAAGGAGGAGGTGTGGACTAGGAAGGATGAGCAGGGGGGCCCCAAGAAGGTATGGAGGTGACTTGGTTGGGGTTGTAGTATGCCTGAAATGTCCCTTGCATCCCCTTCTAGTATGGTCTAGGTCCATGCGGCCTCCTTTGGTTTATGTAATAGACCTATTCAGTGACTCCTTCAACCCCTTGGTATACAACTTTAAGTCCAGGCAAGGAAGGGCACTTATCTGTAGAATGATCTTCTTCACATACTGAACAAACCTCTATAGAGTTCAATGGGCATTCATTCCTAGGATGTCTCCTGGTGCATCTAGGGCAAAAAATGGCCAAAGCCCTCTCTGCTTCCTATTGTTTTCTTTAGATATGTAAGGTATTCATTTACATGGAAAGAGTCTGCAACATCTCACTCTTGAAGTCTTCTAGCATGTTTCTAATTTCACCTTTAATGGATGAATTGGAAAAAGAGGTACTAGCTATGGGTTGACTCCCCCTACCTTTCTGTCTGGCTGCTCTAGAATGGTTTCTAAAAATAGTTTTATGTCCTGATAGGATAGTTGGTAGGTGTCTCCCCTGGCCAGTAGATGGAGGGTGTCTAAAAGGTCTTCCCGAATTCCCCTGAGCAGGACCAACTTTGGAGACTCAGAGTCAACTATACACTAGGCCCTTTTGTAACTGAACTGGAGCCTCTCTTCATAGTCTTCCAGGGACTCATCACTTCCTATGGTCATTTAGAAGATTTCTTCTTTAGTATCTTTTGACCTAAAATAGTCTCGATACTTGTTGTTAAAGGCCTGCTACATTTGAGCCCAAGTTGTGATGCTATTTCCAGTTAATCCCTTGAACCAGCACAGTGCTATGTCCTTAAGAGTAGAAGGGAACAGTTTCAAATTTTGCTCGTCTTTTGCATAGTCATAAGTTCAAAAGATGACAACAAACTCGAACAAGAAGGTGTCAGGATCTTCTATAGTCAGACCATGGAAGTGACGTAGGGATGAAGGACTTATATTCTTCCTTTTGGTGTCCCCATTGGTCTCCTGAATGGGGAAGTTATCCTCTATTCTCTCCCCATTTCCCCTAGCATTTCTGTTTTCAACCATTGGCTCCAGAGGAATGGTTTCTTCTTCTTCTTCCCCTATAGGTTCTTCAAATATGTCTAGATGCTCACCTAAGGGTTCTTTATTGAAGCCACCAAAGAAGAGAGAAGGTTGGTTGTGTGAAGCAATGGGGGTGTTGGGCAAAGATTTTCCTGAGTTATCTCTACTCCTATGAGGCATGAAAGGAAATATTTTTGGTTGGGTTTTTGTTTCTTTTTCCCCACACTGAAAGTACCTCCAGAAATTGAAATTGTGATTGAACAAAAAAATTGCAACTAGTTTAAATGAACTTGCTGAATTGGATATTTGCAGAATTGAAAAGGAAAGCAAGGAAATGCATAATTAAAAGAAAAGAAATGGCTAGTCTACTTTTATCGAAATAAACTATTAGCAGAATGTTGCAATAGGAAATAGAATAAAGCAGTAATCACAGAATACTATGATGCTTCCTCAGAAACAACGCCAAAAAGTGGTGAGCGCCAGTATTGCAGCAAGAAGGCTACCACTCTTGGGCTACCAACTTTACTTTTATCAACCCTGTAATTCATAACAAACTTGGAAGCGTCGGTGCTATATGCACGAGTACTAATTCTCACTGCAAGTTGTCACTTGGTCAGCGAGCAAAAGATCACTAGGAGCTCAAGCCAACTTCTATAGATTTTAGAAGAAACTCTATGTGTGATGAAAGGAAAGAAAGATTACTCTATGGATGCTATTCTAACTATAGAAAGGAGAAATATTGGAATGTAAAGTAAAACTTGGTAAACCCTAATTAACAAGGTAATTCTACTTTTACCAAAAACACTGTGAAAAGCATGAAAGAAATGCCATTAGCTACTCAAGGAAGTAAACAACATCTAACCATGCTATTTCTAGAATTAAATAAGCAAAAAATATATTTTTGGATTTTTATGTGTTTTTATGTGAATTTAACATGCATCTAATTTATTGTGTGTGAGTGTGGCAACGAATAGGTGGTGTTAGGGGGCGATTTTGGAGCTTGGGAGGATGTAGGATGGTGTGGATGGGTCCTAGGAGATCTTAGGTGGCTTTCTGGAGGATTTTACCACACTCGGCCTTTAAAAGAAAGCCTACAGGAAAAAATATAGGAGGACACAGAAAAACTACAAGAGGAAAATAGGGAAACTACAGGAGGCCTGCAGGAGGAGGCCGAGAGCAATTTTCGCTGTTTTGAGGGTGTGAGAGTGGGTGGAAAGATGGATGAAGGTTAGAATGAGGTGTTAGGGTGCCTAAGGTCTACCATGAATCACCAAGAGAGAGAAAGATGATTAGGTTTGCTCAAGGAGAGAGGAAGAAGTTCTATGAAAAATGAAGGAAACTAGGGCATAATTGAGGTGAGGTTTGGGAGACCTATAGGGCATGGATCAGATGAAAGGCATGATTGCTAGTAATTTGGCCTACTGCTGGAAGAGATATGATACATAGAAACTGACAGTCAACCAAGAAAATCAAGCAACCAATGAAATGAGTGCATCCTAGGAGAAACAGAGTTTTGTATTAAAATGGCCTAAACTATGATTTATAGAAGGAAATGTTGGGAAATGCTATAAGAAAGGAAAGAATGCAAAAGGAATATTTCAAATTAGGAAGTGAACATGATAAAGAAGATCTAAAGCAAAGCAAAACTGGACTATCAACCTACTAGAGAGCTGCAAACACTAGAAGTCCTAGGAATGAGGAAAATCTATGTTTTTGGGGCAGCAAGAGAGTCTTTGCCTCAAATCATGGTCCCAAAGGGAGAAAGAGAGGCCAAGGCACTGTTGCTAGACTTTTAATCTTCTATGATAACTGCTTAACCTGCTACAGAAATCACAAATGGAAGCAAGCTACTAAATCATCAAAAGCAACCTATTCTTAACCATAAGAGAAATACATCTAACAACAAACTAATCTACAAACTGAAGTAAAGCATACAAATACAAGTAAAGAGAAGCTTGGCTGCTTCGATTGAGCCCTAACCCAAGAGCTTCATCCCTTTGAGGTAACTCAGCGCTAGCTCAAAAAGGATTCCATCTTCATTATAAAAAAATAGCAAGAGTACATCAAACTGTCATAAAATAGTAAGGTTGAAATTTGAGCAGAGTTTACACAAGAAAAAAAAAAGTCGACCCTCGTGAGGCCCTGGGCCTCTCTACTTATACATATGAAGCTACCAACAACTTCCTTAAAATTAGGGAGGCTTGGCTCCCAAAACTCGAGATAACTATCAATCATCCTCCACTTGTTTGGTTGCCTTCTAGTGCATGATTCGATCGCTTGTACTCTGAGTTGAATGAAGGGGAACTCAAAGTGAGGAGAAATAAATTAGGGGGATTCCCTCCTATAGGTCATCGCCTTTGTTTACTTTGAGTTATTTATGCAATTTGACCACTATATCCTTGACTTTGACCTTGAAATCCATCAATAATATGCATTAAATACATGTTAGACCACATGGAATAATAACTAACTCAACTCACCCTATAAGCATAAACATAATCAGAAAATCATACAATAAGCTAAGAGAATGGTTGATTTGACTAGGTTATGAGGTAAAATGAGCCCATATAATTACCTATTTATGAGGCTGATCAATTAGAACACAAATGATGAAGCCAAGGAAGAAAGTCTCCAATCCTCCTAAAGATGTGTCTCCCTCAACCAACGAAATTGAAGTCAATCAATTTGTGAAGGATCCATTGTTCAATGGAAACTATGATATATGGGAGGCAAGAATGAGGAATTTCTTAAAGGCTCAAGGAATTTAAGTTTGGAAATCGGTGATTTTTGATAGCATGATGGATGGAGAATCCAAGGAACATAATACAAGAGCCATGAAAGCAATCTTGAATGGGATACATGATTCTATAAAGAATAATTTAGGAAAATGTTCGTCAACAAAGGGTATATGGGAAAAACTTCATGAACTTCACTCAAAAGGAGCATTGACCATAACCACTAGTCAAGAAGATGATGGAAACTAAGAAGGAAATCCAGAACCCAACATAGAAGTTGAAAATGAGAATGATGACATCAAGGCTAAAGAAGACATAGAAGATGAAGAGAATGAAACATATTTTGAAGATCTCCTCACTAAACATATGTAGGAATTTACAGGGTAAGTTCCTTAGACAGAACACCAAAGGACACTGCTCACAAACAGATCACAGATCAATACACCAGTATTTTTGACGTGGTTAAAACCCTCAAAGAGGGAAACAATCCATGGCCTAAGCCAACGCGGCCACTCCAGGCAATTTATTAATAAAAGAATGAAATTTTAAATAAGCTTCTCTCATGAACAGTTAACCTACAAATGAACCTCCATGCTCTTTAAATAGATATCATGGACCAATCGGGTGTTAAGACACGGATCAAGTATCGGTAATACCGAGGAGAGAATGAACAACTGGATCACTACATATCGTGACCGTTGGATTGTAAGTTACAAAAGTACATAGTAAAGAAACACACTTTACCTAACTCTATACTAGACCAAGTTATACTTAACTATTTCCTATGTGTCGGAATATCCTAACATCCCCCCTTAAGAACAACTTGGGATAGGATTGAAGAATTTACAAATATGACACAATAGGAGAAGGAAGGAGGCACTAGAGCCTATCCCCCCTTAGTGACAACTTCCTGAACTCCAACCATAAATCGAAGTTTAGTAAAATTTGCCTCTGTGAGAGCCTTTGTAAAGATGTCTGCAACTTGATCATCTATTGAACAATATTGCACTTCAAGAACATGGTCATGAATGAGCTTTCTAATGAAGTGCATGTGTAGTTCAATGTGTTTGCTATGCTGATGTTGGAATGGATCTTTGCATAGTTGAACGACACTTTGATTATCACACCAAAGTGTAGTTGGATGCTGCTTTTGAAAGCCAAACTCTGATAGGATCGGACGAAGCCACAAGGCTTCCTTACTAGCTTCTACGACACCACGATACTCTGCTTCTGCTGAAGAAAGAGAAATGGAACCTTATTTCTTGCAAGACCATGTAATAGGTCTTGAACCAAGAGTGAACACATAACCGGTAGTAGACTTTCGATCATCAGGGTCACCAGCCCAATTGGAATTAGTGAAACCAACCAATAGAGGAGATGCTCCGACACTGTAATGAATTCCAAACTGAACTGTACCTCGAACATAACGAAGTATTGTTTTAGCTACTTTCCAATGAATTTCACGTGGGGTTTGCATAAACCGAGCAACAAGGCCAATAGCAAAGGAAAGGTCAGGATGAGTATGTGTTAGATACAAAAGTTTTCCTACAAGTTGACGGTATAAGGTAGCATCAACTTCAAGGGAAGTACAAGTGACTGAAAGTTTGACTCCAGACTGAAAGGAAAAAGGAGCTGGCTTACATTCTTCCATGTGAAAATGGCGTAGAAGATCACATGCATACTTGGATTGGGAAAGGGAAAAACCTTCCTTGGATTGCAAGACTTGAAGACCGAGAAAATAATGCAAGTGTCCTAAGTCTGTCATTTCAAACTTCTTCTTAAGGCTCGACTTCACATGGTTGATAAGGTTGGGATCACTACCAATGAGGATAAGATCATCAACATAAAGAACAAGAATGATAAGAGACTTCCCCACTTTCTTGGTGTAGACAGTATTGTCAGAATGACACCCCTAGAAAAACCATATTCTAAAAGAAAGCTATCCATTTTGGCATACCAAGCCCGAGGAGCTTGCTTGAGACCATAAAGAGATTTCTTAAGTCGACATACAAGGCTGGAGTCTGTTTGGATGAAGCCAATGGGTTGTTCCATATAGATTCTTCATGCAAGTCCCCATGCAAGAAGGCAGATTTAACATCCATCTGATGGACTTCCCATTTGAAAGAGGCAGCAAGGGAAAGAACAAGGTGGACAGAGTTCATTTTGGCAGCAGGGGAGAATGTTTCAGTATAGTCAATGCCTTCAACTTGTGAAAAACCCTTAGCAACAAGACAAGCTTTATGTTTATTAGCTTTCCCATCTGGTCCATACTTGGTTCTGTAAACCCATTTGCATCTAACAAGTTTTCGTCCGTTTGGTAGAGGAACAAGATCCCATGTATCGTGAGATCCGAGATCACACTAAGGTGCAGCGGAAAAGAGCATACGCATGAGAAAAATCCTTCCTCTCTGTTTCTGATTTTCCCATATCGCACAGAGTTGCAGGGCAAAGAGCATACACATAAATGAAAGGTATAGATCCGGTAATAAAAAAGAAGCTAAATAAACCGAAATAATGAACAGAGAGAAAATAACTAGAAACTGCAAATAAACACTTTATACCTCCAGATCTTAAAAATGACGTAGCTAGGGCTACCAGATACCTTTTCGCGTGAAACAAAAGGGGATCCTCACTGGAATAGATGCTCCTAACACAACAGAGCAGTCCTCTTAGCCCGAAAGAAGTCAAAAACAACAGATCTAGGAAACGACAGTCGGATGCAGTTCTACTGGATTTAGATTTGGATCACCAATGGATGTAGCCCTCAAATAGCTCTGATACCATGTAGGAATTTATAGGGTAAGTTCCTCAGATAGAACACCAAAGGAAACTACTCACAAACAGATCATAGATCAATACACCAGTATTTTTGATGTGGTTAAAACCCTCAAAGAGGGAAACAGTCCATGGCCTGAGCCAACGCAGCCACTTCAGGCAATTTATTAATAAAAGAACGAAATTTTACATAAGCTTCTCTCATGAACAGTTAACCTACAAATGACCCTCCATGCTCTTTAAATAGAGATCATGGACCAATCGGGTGTTAAGCCATAGATCAAGTGTCGGTAATACCGATGAGATAATGAACCGTCGGATCACTACATATCGTGACCGTTGGATTGTAAGTTACAAAAGTACATAGTAAAGAAACACACTTTACCTAACTCTATACTAGACCAAGTTATACTTAACTATTTCCTATGTGTCGGAATATCCTAACAACTTATGGCTACCATGGAAGAGATTATGAATTTGAAAAAGGAAAACAAGGAACTTAAAAAGAAATCACTAGTTGGCAACCAAGACCAAACAAGGAAGAAATTTGACCTTGTAAAGCTTTAAGTGCAAGAAAGGGATGAAGAGCATCCCAAGCTTAATAAGGAAATCCATCAAAGCAAAAGAAAGAATCATTAAGAAGTCATATCCATGAAAAATCAATTAGGAAAAGCAAAGAAATGGGAAGATAACTTGTCAAGCCACCTTGAACAAAGGCACTAGAGCTTGAACAAACTTGAAGCAGAGATTGATCAATACAAGGAAGAGGTACCCTCCCCTATATCACAACTACAAGAAGCATTGGTAATCATAGGAGGACAGGTTGATGAAGCATAAAAGGAGAGGAACACCATGATATACCAACTAAAAGCAAAGGATGAAGAGATCTTCAAACTAAAATCTAACATCAACCTTCTCAAGGTCAAAACATGTAAAGCTACAAGGATCAAGGAAGAAATGGAGAGCAGTCTGGCTAAGGAAAATGAAGAAATTTTCAAAATGAAAACAAATATCATCTCCCTTAAAATATAAGCAAATGAGGCTACTCATATCAAGGAAGAAACTGAGAAACAACTTGCTAAGAAGAATAATGACTGTGAAAGATTGGAAGAAGGGATTGCCTCCCTTAGGAAAAAGGTTGAAGGGATGGACAAAATATTGAAGAGATCTCAAGCCTTGGATGACATGCTTAGCCATCAAAGATTTCCATTTGATAAATCAGGTCTTGGCTATGAAGGTGAATCCTCAAGCAATGGTGACCATACTTCAAACAACAAGGACATGAAGAAGCCTAATGGAAATAATAATGCTCCTAGTTCCAACAAAGGCATGGAGAAGAGTCAAGGCAACAATGGAAGAAATCCCACTCCAAGAAGAATTGAAGATCATGTCAAGAATTCAAAAGGCGATGAATATTATCAAGGAATCCCAAGGCAGAAAGGCTTCAGAAGTACAACAAGGAAATCTCCATCTCCCAGGTACCAAAGTTTATTTCTTGGTTATTTTTATTCTTGTACAAACTTTTGACACATGGAAAAAAATTGTAGGGCTTATAATGATCCTCGTCAATCTCCGAGAAGCAATTTCACAAGAAGAAGTCATGAATTCTTATTCATGAACAACATAGAATGCTTCAAGTGTCATAAAATTGGTCATATGGCATGTATTGTAACTTGATTTGGGAACCTTCCCAAGCTAGAACTATGCCAGATAAGAAAGTTAAACAAGTATGGAGAAGGAAGAAAATACAATCCGAAAGTCCCTTGAACTCTCCAGCCTACAACACATGTTATTGACCCAATCTTCGACAATCTAAGCATCTGATGGGAAGACTATGCCAAAAGAGATGATGCATATAGTTAGGGGGAGCCTATGATTCTTGATCATTATTGCAGAAGCTACTCGTGAAAGGGTCCTTATGAAATCCTCAATGAGCTATATTAATAATCATTCTTTGATAAAGATCATTTCTCAGGAGCACTACATTGAACAACATGATCTTGTAACCATTCTTTGGACCGTTGTTGAAGATTTTTTCCACTTGATCACTAAGGGTAAATTAGAGAAGTAGAGAAGGCCATCCGATGCTAGAGAAATAGGGAAAATAACTATGTTATTTGGTATTACAGAAGTTGAATGTATCGACTCAGGAATATGATGTGAGAACAGGTAAATCAAGGACAGTAATAGAGGCAAACTTCAAACAAATAGACACATTTTAGAATGGAGCTTGAAGCAAGAGTAGTTGGAAGAATCTAGCATAATTGAAGCATTACAAAAAGTTGTCAACCAATAGAAAGAATTTAAAAGACAGTCACAGATTAGATATTAAAAAAAGGGGGAGAATGTTGTGATGTCAAATATAGCTCAACAACATAAGAAGAAGCATAGAGAAATAAAGGAACTCAGATCTGAATAGAGATAGCAAGAAAGACAATTTCAGTGGCATTTTCTCTTGATTCAGACTATGAAGGCCTCTTAATTCTGATTGTGGAGACAACAGAGTATGGATTGAAGCATAAAAAATTGGACTTGAACATTTGGTGTGTGGCTATTTGGAATCTATTTGGAAACATTGAAGTGGAGCATATTTAAGCTTTGTTGAAGCCACGATAAAGTAAATTTTTTTTTTTAGACATGAAGAAGGGATAATGTGCTAGTTGATGATAAGGCATCAATCCTTCTAGCTTGAGTAAAAAGAATAACACTATGATAGGGGGAGTAACATACCCATGGAGATCTACTATTCATGAAGAAGAGTAGGAGCTTAACAAGGGGAGTACTTGGGCACCTCGTTTGCCATTGATGTCAAAGGGGAAGAGAAGGTTGAAAGTGAAAGAATATTGCTATCAATGACAAAGGGGGATATTGTTAATCAAGGTTGTCATTGATGTCAATATTGTAATGTTTGTAATGGCAAATTCTTGTGATCATAATGTTGCCCATGAAGGATCCAAGGATTGAATACAGACGTAATATAAATAGTGGAACCAAGGTGGAAAGCTATCATAAGCCGAGGAAATATAAAGAGTAAGAGGAATAAGTCATTGAAAGCCAGCAAGAGAAGAGAAGCAATTTATTGGAAGTAGTTTATAGGGAGGAGTTAAGATATCCTCGCTTTATCAGAGAAATTATATTGTCATGTTATCAACAGTTCTATTATATTAAGTTATGTAAATGTTGCTCAAACCCCTGATTGCAATATAATGGAGTCAAGAAATGAATGACGAAGATTAAACCCAAGTGCTTGTGGAAGAAGAATGGTGGAGGAATAGATTTGGATTGTCAGATTGACAGATCTGTTAGATTGATGGTGATTAGCAACTACGGGGGTAGGAAAGTGTGGATTTCCTTGATCATGGCTAAAGTCCTGTACTCAATCCTAGCCATCGATATCATATTCAACTCTTAGATCATAGTCAACTACGGGGGTTAAGGCTGTTTTAATCCATGTGCCAGTCGAAGTCCCGCAAACCATAGATTGAGATATAATACATGGACCCGATAGCTCCATTAGAGCATACCTCTATGTAATATCATGTCTAGATATTAGGGAAGTTACACAAATCATAAAAGTTGCCATCGTCAGGCTGCTGATTGCGATAAGAATTGTGAACCCAACCACTGATTGCGATAATATTGTGGACCCGATGGATTCATTAAAAAAATTTAATTGAATATTGCATCTGCTCCATCGAAAGACAGAGCATGTGCACACTTGTAAAATCTCTGACTTTTATGAAGTTCTGATTGTGGGATTAAAGGAATGACTCTGATTCTCATGAAATTGTGATTGTGGGATTAAAGGTGATGACGTAGCATGTGGGACCTCCATGTCGGTATAGTAGCTCTTATATGGTTTCCGTGACTAATCAAGTCTATGGATAAAAGACTCTCTGATATATATTTTTTTAATATACAAGTTGGCCTCCCTCCAATAGACGTGTCCTTTGGTCATTGGTGAAACTCGTATAAAAATGAGTTAGAATGGTTCAGTTATGAGTATCTATCTCGGTCATAAAAATAGAGCATAAAGAAGTTCACAACACGTGAACTTGAAGAGACAGAGGAAGCTGAAGGAACAATAGAAAGAAAGCCGAAGGTCAAGCGAGCGAAAAAGGAATCCAAAGGCCGAGTGAACGAAAGTGGAAGCCAAAGGTTGAGTGAGTGAAGAAGGAAGTTGATATATCCAATAGAAGAAAAAGGAAGGTAAAGTTCGAGTGAATAAAAATGGAAGTCAAATATCGAGTGAGTGAAGAAGGAAGCCTAAGGTTGAACATTTTGTTGATTGGGTTATTTATTGAAAAGCTCGGACTTGTGTTTGATAGTGATTGAGATAACAGTTCAAAAGGATTCTCAAGAGATCGAAGAAGATTATTTGAGTATGAATAGGGTTGTTTTTAATTGAACGCACAATACGAAACTGTGACAATCACTCCTCTAAGTAAGTCACTCCTGAAGCAGTTACTCTTGAAGCAGTCACTCCTGAAGCATTTATCGTGACAATGAGAACATAGGCTTGAAACATAGAGTTGTTTTTGTGCAAAGCTTAGTGCAGTTCATTGTAGACACATTGAAGTTGTGTGAAGACTATTGCAGATCATGATGGCTACTAGAAATCATCATGAGGTAACTTTGTAGACTCTATTTGGGCAAAATGAAGAAATGTGAAGACTCCTTCGTATGAAGACAGGTTGTCATTGATGTAGTAGTGAAGCTGTAGATTGACAAAACACAATGAAGAAGATTTTGAGAGCAGTGTATTACAATCAAAACATTTCTTGACAAAGAAAAAATATAGGGTCAGAGCCCTTGGGGTTGGTGCCTCAAAATTGGAAGGATTGGTTTCCATGGAGTTGGTGCTCCTAAATCCAATTTTGGTGCCTTGAAAAGATAGGGTTAGAGCCCTTGGGGTTGGTGCTTTAGAATTGGAAGGATTTGTGTCCTTGGAGTTGGTGCTCCTAAACACAAGGTTGGTGCCTTGAGAAGATAGGGTTGGTGCCCTAGAGGTTGGAGCCTCACAAAAGACCAAGTTGGTGCTTGGAAACAGGTTGGACACTTATATATATTGTACTTGATTTATTGTAAAGATTATATTAATAAAAGCATTTATTCCTATTGTTCATTTTGTGCTCTAAATATAAATGATTTAACTGGTAAAAATAACAATTGAAAAGGAATACTGATTCACCCCCCCCCTCTCAGTATTTCCAAAAAATAGAGAGTATCTCATTATGATAGGCCATTTGATTCCCTTGTTGGGTGAACACTGCACCAATATCATAGTCGAAGGCATTTGTCGCAATCTCAAATGGTTTTTGTAGGTCTAGCAATGTGAGGACTGACACAAAGAAAATGCATTGTTTCAACTCAATGAATTCCTTTTATTGTGACTAGGACAAACAATTTTTTTTTTCTCCGTCCTTGGTAGAGCCACCCAATGGTGTATAATTGTTGGTGTGGTGTTGTTGGCAAGCCCATTTGCTTAATGACCTCTACTCAGATGAAGTTTTTTTTTACTCTCGCTATCAACAATGAACTAAATTAGAGAACATTTCACCCACATCTGTGAGAGGAAGAGATGTTCACCCTCCTCTGGATCTTTGAGCTCAATATTATTGACTTTGGTTGTAGTATTATTAACATGTAGAAAATACCAGAGCATGAAATAAGCTAGAAATGCCATAGAAAACAAAACAATCTGATGACAGAAATGGAAATATTCAATTAAGATTTGCAATAATATTGTTCATTTGCCTCTCTGAGGGGGCAACCTCCAATAGAGAAGAGCTCAAATACAACAACGAAACAAAAATATTCCCTTACTATCTTTGACATTATATAGTTTAATGAGACCCAAAACCCTAACTAATCATGGCCCCTTTCATAATGCGGGTAACCACTTCAGTTGCTAACTATGCCCTATTATAACTAACTGTGACCCCCTTTTTATAATGCGGGTCAACCACTTATAACGTTTATGAGCTTTATTCATTAAAATAATTAATTAGGACTCTTACGAGGCCCCTTGGGATTATTACATTAATAAATTGGTTAGATTCGGACCCTAGATGAGGACTTCCTTGACATGTGGCTATGAAGATGGAATTCCCTTGAATCTAAGAATTGTTCCAGTTTTATCCAAATAGAACCTTCCTCATCCAATTCAGGTAGTATGGTTTGAACCTTACATTGTGCCTCGCGAATTTCTTGAGACAAGACACATGGAAGATGTTTTGGATTTTGGAAGTGGATGGTACTACAAATTTGTAGTCAATAGAGCTAATACGATGAACCCCCTGATAAGTTCCATAAAATTTGGGAGTTAAATTTTGGAAGCTCTTTTCTTTGAGAGACGCTTACTTATAAGGTTGTATTCGAAGAAACACTTCGTCACCCACTTGAAAAGACCTTTCTAATCAATGTTGGTTAGTCTGTTGCTTCATTCAGTTTTGCGCTTGATGGATATTATCCTTTAGAAGAGTGACAATGGTTTCTCGACTCTAAAGAAACTTATCAACTGCCTGCACTTTGGAAGATATTAGAAGATAAGAAGTTGGCGAAGGTGGGAGTTGGCCATACACCACCTCATATGGTGTCATTTTGGCTGCTTCATGATAATTAGTATTATACCACCGTTTTGCTAAAGGTATCCACTACACCCATTGATGGTGTCTATCTGAATAAAAGCACTGTAGGTAGGTCTCCAAACATTTGTTTAACACTTTGGTTTGACCATCCATTTGGGGTGATATGTTGTGCTCATTTGGAGTTGTGTTCCAAATAGCTTTAATATCTCATGCCAAAAACTACTAGTGAAGGTGAGATCTCGATCAAACAAAATATGAGTAGGCATTCCACACAGTTTGAAATTTTGATCCATGAATAATTGAGCCACTAGAGTTGGAGTGAATGGGTGTGGTAAGGCAAAAAAATGGGCTTATTTGGAGAGTCAATCAACTGCCACCATGATGATTGAATTGTTTCCTGATTTAGGGAGACCTACAATGAAGTCTGTGGAGACATTGGTCCATATAAAAGTAGGTAGTGGCAAGGGTTTAAGGTTCCTGGTGTCTCCATTTTTTCCCCTTTTTTTTCAATGGTAGATGTCACATTTAACCAAAAATGTAAGAATGTCTTGTTTCACCCCTTCCCAAAAGAAAGAGAAATGTGCATGAGCATACTTAGTATTCTAAAAGCTTGAATGTCCTACAATAGGTGAGGAGTGAAACTCCACTAGGATGCGTGGTTTGAGAGTGGAGTTAGGGGAGAGAACTACATGATCCCTACATCGAAGAATATATTCCTACAAAGTGTAACCCATTGGAGGATTAGGATTCATTTTGTAACCATTGGATTAGCTGGGAAATGGATGGATGGGAAAACCATTCATTGCATACCTCCTCAATCCAAGATGATATGGGAAAAGATAGTGATAAAAGGGAGTCGTCCTCCTCAAATTTTTGAGACAAGGCATCTACCACCACATTGTTGCAACCCTTCTTATACACTATCTCATAGTTATGGCCAAAAATTTTGGTAAGCCATTTATTTTTTTGCAGAGAGGATAAGAATTGCTCCAAGAAACACTTCAAAATACGATGGTCAATTTGGATCTAGAAACATCACCCCAATAAGTATGGTTTCCAAGTGTCTACTACATGTAGGATGGCCATCATTTTCTTCTCATAAGTAGATTGACCCAAATTCTTGCCACTTAATTGTTGGCTTATGAAGATTATTGGTCAACCTTCTTGTGTTAAGACTTCTCCAATGCTAGTTACTAAGGCATCACATTCGATCAAAAAGGGTTTTGTAAAATATGAGAGGGAAACACTCGGGTGGAACACATGGCCTATTTGAGAGCTAGGGATTCCTGTTTAGTTGCTTTTGTCCATAGGAATGCATTTTTCCTGAGAATATTTGTTAGGGGCTTGGCAATGTTTCCATAATTTTTGAAAAATTTGCAATAGTATCTCATGAGGGCCAAAAGTTCCCACATACTTTTTAATCTCCAAGGTTGTGGCCAATATTGCATTCACTGAAACTTTTTTGGATCCAACGTCCTTTGCAACCCATAATTTAACCCAATTAATCCATATCTTCCATCCTCAAAGAACACTTAGACAATTTAACAAATAATTTATTATCCTTCAAAAGTTGCAATACATTTTCACCATGTTGACTATGTATTTCCCATGTTTTTTTGTAGATGAGTATGTCATAAAAAAAGACTAGGAAAAAGTTTCTGAGATATGGCTTGAGAAGGAGATTCATGAGACTTTGAAAGGTGGATGGGGCATTACACACACCAAAGGTCATAACCAAAAAATCATAGTGACCTTCATGGGTTCTAAAATTTGTCTTGGGAATGTTTGGTACTTTTATTCTAATTTGGTGATAACCTGAACGAAGATCCAACTTGGTAAAGAATTGGGTGCCATGGAGTTCATTAAGGAGATCATCAACTATTGGAATAGAAAACTTATCCTTGATGTTGAGCTTATTGAGGGCCCTAAATTTTTGACACATGTGCCATTCCCTATCTTTCCTCAAGACCATGACCATTGGGGATGAATAAGGGTTGGTGTTGGGACGAATAACACCTGCTTATAGTAGCTCCTGGATTATATTTTCAATATCAATCTTTTGTGAAAAAGGATACATATAAGGGCAGACGTTCGAAGGTTGGCTACCCAAAATTAAAGGAATGTTATGATCATGCTCACCTCGTGAAGGGGATAGCTCATTGGGTCTTTCAAACACCTTTTGGTGGATACCTAACACCTTTTTCAAATCTGGATGAATGTGGGCAGGGCTTGCTTAAATTCCTTGGATTGCATTCAATTGAGCAACTACCCCATGGTGTCCCTTTTTCAATTTTTTTTCCATTTTATGCAAGCTAATGATATTAGGAGCTCCTGACTAGAGCCCTCGGAGTGTATGATTGTGTCCATTATGCTTGAGGCTCATATATAGCTCTCATAAGTCCATGATAATGGGGCCCAATGTTCAAAACCACTTGAATCCAAGTAAAATGTTGCAACCTACCATATCAATGGAAAACATGTAGGTTTTAAGGTGATAATCCCCCATCTGAAGCTTAATGTTCTCACAAAACCCTTCCCATTTCATGGTACCCCCATCAAATATGAGTATTTGAAAATTTGATACGACCCACACAAAACAATGAAGACCTAAGCTACCCGCTTATGGACAAAATTATGTGTGCTACCATTGTCAATCAATGCCACCAATGGCGAATTCTTAATAAATCCTTTGATTTTAAGCATTTGTGGAGCCAAAATGTTGGCTAATACACAAAGTAAGATAATCAGTTCATTTGGCGTTGTTGTTAATTTGTTACTTCTATAGTGGCCATTTGAGGTTCCATGTCCTCCTCCTAAGGGGTGTCAACTTCCTAGGATGGGTTGTTTCTAGTAGCATCAATATGAAATAATTTTTGTTCCTTGTATTTGTGACTTGGTGAAAATTTGTCATCACAATAGTAACACAGTCCTTGTCTTCTCTTCTTGGAAATTTCCACTAGCGACACCTTTTGAACCTTAAGGGTTTGGGTGGGGCCACTAACAAGGGTGGGACGTGCCTTCAGTGCGAATAATGGATGACTGGATTGGGCATTAATAACAACTTTTGCATCTAAAGCTTTGTGGAAAGCTTCCAACTAAATATTAGGTTGATGCATTCTAACATATTCCTAAATGGATTAGTTGACGCCACTGATGAAACATTCCATATAGAAGGTGTTGGAGAGGTAAATCCCCTCTATAGATAGAGGAGATCCCTACTAGCCCAGAACGGGTCTAACAACAATCAAACAATGCTATCACGCAAGTTCCTAATTGCAAATAAAAGGTAGGTGATGAAGACCTACTTGAGTTCCAATGCTTTTGTTCGTAGAAGAGACGTCACCCACGCTCCTTTGCCTTGGCCGGTCACAGTCCTCCACTATCTCCGTGAATGGACACCTACACACAAAGAGAACAACACAAACACAAGCGTGAAATCTAATATATGCAATTATACATCAGTTAGGAAGGATATAATTCAATATCAACCATTACAAATACAATGAGAATGGAACCATAATGATAGTCATCTATTATTAATAATCAACAAAGGAGAATAGAACCAGCGTCCTGACGTTAAGTGCTCCTTTGGCTGGGTGCTCAGCTACACAAGTCTTGCAAAGCTTGAAGGGATGAGGGGCAAGCCTCTCTCTTTTTGGTGACAAGATCTCCTTACTTAGGTAAAGCCTTATGGACACAAAGAAGGTTCTTGCAACTCTAATCTCTTGATATCTTCCTTTCATCACAAGTATTGCCACTAGAATCAGAACTAGCTTGCTCAAGCCATGGAGACAAGCTTTTATAGATGAAAAGGAAGAGGATAAGATCAATCACAACAATAATGAATTTGGCTTCATCACTTGGAAACTTCTATGGAATGGTGGCAAACTACTTCCCATTCAAGGAGATTCGAAGCCAAACCATCTTCACTTAACATAGATTCAGTTGGTGAATGAGTTGGATAGAACTTTCGAAGGTTGATTGGTTAAAAACTTTGCCCAAAATGGTTGGCGCGATTGCGACTCTGGGACAGAGCGCTAATGGCGCGCCCCTTTTAGAGGATTTTCCCCATTGGCGCGGGAGGAACATGGTGGCCCAGCGCTAATGTAAAAAGGGCTATTTTTAAGGGCAAGCTGCAGGAGATGTCTTCAGGGCATATGAAGCTCATGTTCAGAGGGGAAGGATGCAAGTGGTTTCAAGTCCTGTCACTTCTCACAAGTCCTGGAATGAGTCCTCCAAGGTGCAGGAGAGGGGTAATAAGGACGGTGACAAACGGTGACAAATTACTGTGTAACAGATGCCCCCTAATGCATGAGGCCCGAGAGAGAGAGGGGTGAAGTGCTTTACAAGAACATGTGTGACTGAAAACACTGCCGCCAGAGAACCTATGAAAAGAAGTACTACTGACATCTCAAGTACATGATAGATGTGGTATGGGCGTAGCCATCCGTAACAGAGTATATAAAACTGGATCCCAGGTATGGACGTAGCCATCCGATGAGGATCAATAAATGGACTCAGGTATGGTCGCATCCATCCAATAAATGAGTCATGTAATGATTACAATAATCCATAAAATGCAACCCAGATTTCAACATGCACAATCCGGGGTCTTGCGCTCCAACTCAACCCGAACACAGTACAAGTTCAAGCATGTGAATACACGAGTCGAAGTCGAACATGCATGAACATCGTCTGATTACCAGTCAATGATGAAGACTGTTAACAGATGCGAGAGGTACCACCAATAATGACGATGGTCCTCAAGGTACTATAGGTACAATCCACGGCATGTGAATCAATGAGCCGGTGTCGAACACCCGTAGAATCATCCGATCGGAGGCCAATGATGAAAACCTCGTGTCGAACACAAAGAACCTACCATTGAGGCATGCAGGCTCCAAGGTACCTGAAGGGAGTCTCTAGGTCATCTTCCTGGATAATGAGCTGAATTCGATAGGAAGTGATCTTGATCGAAGGTGGGCCATAATGTTTCCCACATCATCGACACGAGACAGAGAAGGACAACATGTTTTGTGTGAGGTATCAGAGGGAGATTGAGTATCTTGCAGAGGTCAACTTCTCTTGAACATATCGGTGGCACAACGACAGATTTGGCAGTATTTGATGTCAAATGATCAGGGGTCATGACGACAAGAAGATGAGCAGATGAATGGTCAAATAGGATAACCCAAACCCATGGAGGCAAGTGTGACATGAGATGAGATGTCCCCACCCAGACACGAATGCAGAAAGTGCCATGTTCAAGAGCGACATACTACCGACGACGACGATTATGATTCCTTTATTCCCCCACCATTTCTGGTGAGTACCCCGGTTATTTTTGGATGACAAGCTTGACGGGGATAGCATATGCTTGAATGGTGTCATTACGACAAAATACAATGTCATTAAAGTTTTAACGAGTCTGAAAAAGGAAAAACTCGACGTCTTTTCATGTTTAGAGAGTTTGAAAAGACAGCAAAAAGAAAACTCCAGGGGTGTCCTTTTTCGTAAAGTTGTGTCTCTCGAGCCCGAAAAAGTATAAAACTAAGCTCGAAAGAACCGCCCGACCATTATGACCGAGGAGTACTTTTCGTGAGTAGTGACATCGAACCGAAAGAGTAAAAAAGCGATCAATATCACGTCATTTCGTTACCATTAATGAACCTAAAATGACAAAGGCTCGACGATCTTTTTATTCTTTATACGGTTGGAAAAAGAGTTTAAAGATGACCGCCTCTTATTTATGTTTAACGAGTCAAGAGGAACAACTCGGAAATCTTTTCATGTTTAGCGAGTCAGAAAAGAGCTGAAAGATGACTCCATAGTGCCTTTTTTGTGTATTTACTGAGTCCGAAAAAGTATAAATTACAGCTCGTTTCACCATCGAAGCTGCGCAAAAGACCTGTTGCTGCACAAGAAGCAAGCGAAAATCCATTTTTGACCAAAAATATATTAAAATATTCAAAAATAACCTTTCTAAACCCAAAAATGAGTTAAAAAGCCTATAAATAGGGTGAAAATGTAAAAAATAGAATTACTTTTACTTTTTACCTCTTGAAGAGTGAGAGTGGTCTGTTCGGGAAGCAAACTTCAGGCGGTGAATATAGCCAATCCGTGCAACCATTCGCGATTTCGTCGGCTCCAGGTAAGAGGCGCTTCCCTTAGCTCTATTTATATACCATTTTTAATGCATTTTATTCTTGATTGAGCCTTTGCAAGGGGGATTTTCAAATTTAGGGCTTTTCCCCATTAGCGCAGGTATTTGGCGCGGACCCGCGCTAATGGGGTAAATTACCCAAGGGGGTCACGCTAACTGCGCAACTCAAATTTTCCCATGGATTTACCCGTTGCATTTGAATTTTTCCTCGTTCATAAATTTACCAATGTTCTAATAATGGTTTATTTATCCTTGTGGGTGCAGGAAACAAGCCAAAATGGTAGTAGAGTGGAAAGAACGAGAACACGATGCCGTGGACGCCTTGGCAATTCTGGATGAGGGGTGTATGAATGCTTTGAGGGATTGTGGCCTCAAAAATTTCTTCCTTACGTCATATATGCGGTCTCAACCTGAGTTGCTACAATTCATAATTGATGCTTGGGACGTGGATGACCAAGTATTTCGTCTACGGAACCAGACCTTAGAGCTTGAGGTGTCCGATGTATATTTCATCACCGGGTTGTCACAGAGAGGGGAAATTCCCATTTTGACTGGCAGTAGACCTTCTGGGGAGAAGGTAAGCGAAGTAAAAGCTCGAGTGTGTCCAGAAGCACAATTTCAGAGACAGAGTGCTAAGGTGGCTATCAACACCATCCGGGACTCGACACTCAAGGTGATTTTATTCACCATCACACGTGCAGCTGGAGTACAAGCACCCCATTAGGCGAGCAAGAACCATCTAATACTCACGACAGAATGCCTCAGCCCCACCATCTTTGATTGGGCCACAGCTGTGACTACTAATATCAAAAGGCAGCTCACAAATTGTAAGCGTGCAGATGTGAAACAGTTCTCATATGGCTCGATTGTGGTATCATTCTTCTTGGAGCGAATACCACTTTTCCAGATCCAGGGGGTCATAGTGGCCGACCCATTTCCACGAGAGCCTAGGATGGCTCACTGGGCAACACTGATGCCCAGAGGAGGAGGGGGCTAGGAGATGTCATGGCGGCCCGAATTTTTCATATGGCTTCGTCGATAGCTGATCGTGATACAGGATTGGCCTTACGCGGGGACCAGTTTCATGGGGGACCCAGACCTTCCATTACCAGAGGGAGAGGAATGGGAGGAGGAGTTAGGTATGAACTCCTTGTTTTTGATATTTTATGTATTTTCATTTTTTTTTCTTTTTTTAAATACATGCCTGTTCTGATGACAATTGTATGTATATGCAGATGCCGGCCCAGAGCGACCAGCCTGTCTCCTACAGTGCGGAGGGGCCAACCCGTAGCTGACCCTCAGGCAGGGGGTACCGTAGGGGAAGAGCTGATACAGAATCTCGAGGGGCTCACCCAAGGGATTCCGGGTTATGCCAGATTGGCGGACGTTCCTTTCACATATCAGAGGCACACAATGGGGGTGCTGACTCGCGTCCATCTCCTGCTGAGACGATTGGTGTGCGTGGTGATGTGCTATCATGAGCACCACCGTGATTAGACTCCTAGGCTTTATTTTCTGCATATATGTTTTTTGAGAGACATGTGTCTCAGATGTACGGAGAACACAGACTCTATCCAGACATGTACACTTATTTTTTGAGCGCCTCAGTGTGCCACACGATATATATATATATATATATATATATATATATATATATATATATATATATATATATATATATATATATATATAATAATATATATATATTATATATATATATATATATATATATATATATATATCTACACATGGTATTATGGTTTATTGTATTTATGCTTCTTGTATTATGTTGATTTACATATTATGCAAATGTCTGTCCAATACATAGTTAGCTAATTGCATCGGTTACTGCATTAAGTCGTCTTGGAATATTGTTGATAAGTAATGAAATCAAAATCTCTTTCCAATAACTTAACACGTAAATACAACCTTAAAATACGATGATCTCTGATGGAATAACGCCCGTTGAGTTGGTGGAATTAGTGAGAGTTTAAGTTTACAACCAATGTACGAATTCCGAGGTTAATCGCCTCAGCTAATAATTCATCACAACACTATATTCAGCAACATTGTTGTTGTACACCCAGACACACCCCTTGAATATCTACTAACTCACCACGAGGATCGTAGATCACCCATGCCGCAGATGACAAGTTGCGGGTACTGCGGGAAGCACCATCAACGAAACCAACGTAAGGTGATCCAGACATCTGTTCAAGAAGCAAAAGACATAATAAGCGGCAATCATGCTGACACACTGAGATAAAAACTAAATAAACACGCACACACAACACACTGCTGAAAGCATACGTATGTACAAAAATAAAGCACGCGCATGATACTTGGTTCAAGTCAAGCCCTTTTCAGGACTTTGCCTTATCGCACTGTTGCATAACCAGCCTAGATAATGTAGGCATCGCTCGGTCTGTTGTATAAAATGATCAACGACACCAATGATCTACCCATGCCCCCCACCCGAGCGAGGTTTACAAGCTAGAGGATCCATTCCCCCTTTGGCAGAGGGACCGAGGGTCGCAACAAAGTGCAACGAAGGATCAGAGCGAGCAGAATTCAAACCGAGCAAAGCAAGGTTCAGAGGTGGGAGTGAGAAAACACCCATGAGGGCGGGATCTTTGAATAGCCCGGCTCCCACACTCTCAAAAGGAATAGAGGTATGTTCAACGAAAGGTACATTTCCCTCAGAAGAGGAAGCGAAGAAGGAGAGTTGGTCTACCCCGACAATTTTCCCTTGGTGAGGGAAACGGATGACACGGAAGAGGGATGAAGCCACGGCACGCATGGCATACGTCCAACTCCAGCCCAGAAGGAGGTTGTATGTGATATTTGCGTCAACGACCTCAACTTCTACTTCAACAGTTTTCCCTTCTAAAGTGATTGGAAATCGTTGAAGAATACCATAAGGAAAGGATTCTCTCCCATCGAAAGCTTCCAAAGTCATAGGAGACTGGCTCAGAGTCAGAGACCTGATCGCTTTCCAAAAAGAAATAGACATAATGCAAGTTGATGCGCCCTCATCAACAATTGTACGATGAATCGTTTTTGAGTTGATGATGACTTGGATGAGAAAAGCAATCTGATGAGGCAGCCTAGGGACATGGCTCTCGAGATCGAAGGTAATGAGATCCGAATCTGTCGGGTCGATGCCACCGATGGCCAATAGCAGGGACTTCATCTGAGGGGGGCAGCTCTGGAGAACTTCTAAGGCGGACATAGCTGACGGAGCCTGTGATAAGTCCTCAACGATGCTATAGTGCTGAGCAGCACGAGCATTTGGGTTGTAAGAAGATCTTCTGAGTACTCCTTTAGGAGGGGGTCGGATGGTTGTCTTAGTACTTGGTCTCTCAATATGGAGCGGACCAGAGCTGGACGAAGGAGCACTTGAGGGAACCTCGGGCTCCTTCCCGGCGGATGATGGATACTCCTTTGCTCGAGTCGTTACATGAATGGGAATAGACCCAACCATGAAGACTTGGGAACCAAAGGGAGAAGAAGACGAATTAGCCACCATTTGAGTTTGCTGAGAGGGAAAAGGCTCTTTAAGAACCACAAGAACCCCAGGAGCGCCTTTTAACAAATGACTAACTTCGGATCGCCTTGGGTAGTCCTTAGTATAGTGATCCTCCTCATAAATGAGGCAAGGATATTTGGGTTTGTGCTTATCTCCTTCCTCGGCTGGAGGTTTGGAGGATTCTTGTTTAGGTTTTTCAGATTTATTTTTTCCTTTTCCCTTTTTCTTTCCTTTCGAGGCCTTACCCGCCATGGTGGACTGGACAGCGTTGACCTCGGAAGTACTACCAGAATTTGAACCACCCTGAGAAGTGTTTTCGTTAGAAGCACCTGACTTTTGCTTCCCAGGGTTTTAAGATGAATTTTTAGAGGCCGGGTTCACAGAGCCAATAGCTCCATCGACAGATGGCTTCAGCGGAGCCTTGGATGTACCGGGTCTTGGGGCGTCCGGCAAGTACTCATACAAGGTACCTGACTGAGAGTAAACTAAGTCCAGGTACTGAGCACGTGCGATTGCTTGCTCTTTAGTCACACAGGCTCCCATAGCAATGTCCCGTGCAATCTTAGGGACAAAGGAAGTCATGAACCAATCGGTGAGGAGTTGATCAGGAATCCAAAACTTCATCAACCGGCGACGCCTTCTCCATTCATGTATATGATCATAGATGTGCGTAGTTGTATCCTACTTAAGAGACGTAAGGAGATGGGTCCCTATCTTGTACCGAATGGGTAACTGAAAGTGAGTAAGGAATGCCATAGCTAATGAATTAAAATCCTGAAATGACCCGCGGGTCAATTCAATATACCATTTAGCGGCAGAACCAGTGAGAGTCCTTTGGAAGAGGCGAAGTCTAATCGAATCATCAAGCCATGAATTAGACGAACACCATAAGTGATACGTCATTACATGGGCTTGAGGGTCCTCTCCGGCTTTGCCGTCAAATTTGGGACAGTCACTAGGTATCTTAGTTGGAACTGGTGGCCATTGTGGATTATGCAAAATGGGAACATTTGTTAACTTCGACACATCGGGCAGTTCCAACGTCGCTAGAAATGGTAGCTGCGGGTTGAAGGACATCTGCGGATATGAGGTAGGGCCAGGATTCCATCCAGTCGCTGGTTGCCCCCACTGGCCTTGTCCAGATGGACCATCTCCAAAAGGACCCTGTCCATAAGAATTTTGTCCATAAGGGTTATATCCAGAACTGGATGGTTGATACTGGTTCTGCCCCCCAGCGCCCCATTGGTTACCATACTGCCCTGCAGGTTGTTCATAATTTTGATAAGGGTTGGCCTGCGGCTGTTGGTAATTTTGATACGAGGCAATTTGATTTTGCCCCTAGGGTTGCTGGTATCCATACGGTTGTTGTGATCCATATTGAGCCTGGGAACCAGGCAGCATTTGATGAGAAGGTTAGGATTGGTACCCACCTGAATAAGGAGGTTGGGATTGGTACCCACATGAATAAGAAGGTTGGGATTGGTACCCACCTTGTGATTGGAGACCAGCCTTATTCTGGGGTTGGTAATCGGGTTGAGGCTGTGAAGCAGGAACCATTTGCATGCCTGGTTGAGCCGCCCCAGAAAGATATCCTTGCGAAGGTTGGGCCATCTGGCCGGAAGGTTGTCCTGGTTGGATCTGAGACGGACCCATTTGCCCAGAAGGTTGAGCTTGCTGAGCTATGGGCTGTCTTTGCGCAACCGAAGGTTGTCCTTGATGGTTGATTAGGCTGAGCAGTGGGCTGACCACCTTGCCCAAAAGGGTAGCCTTGTTGGTTTCCGGGTTGACCTTGATGACCGTAAGGTTGTCCCGGGTTCCCATAGGGTTGCCCCAAAGGGTAGCCCTACTGGGGCCCAGGTTGTCCTTGCTGAGCATAGGGTTGTCCCAGGTTTCCAGAAGGTTGCCCAAGATATGTATAAGACGGACCACTAGAGGCTAAAGGTTGCCCCTGATAGGGTTGTCCTTGTGAGCCTCCAGGTTGACCTGGATAGGCCTGGCCATAATACTGTTGCCCATGATTAGGCTGCGAGTAAGATGGTTGACCCTGATAGGGTGGTCCTTGGGATGGCTGCCCTTGACCTGGATGGAACTGGCCACCGCCATATCCGGCGGTACCAAAGCCACATTCAATGGAACTGAAGCCTCAACATAGGGCTGAGTTGGCAAGGAGGTATACAAATAATGATTGATAGGATCATAATAGGGGCCTTGCCCACCCAGGTTTTGGACAACATGCAAGTATTGGGCATATGCCCCCCCTGCCGAAATAGCATTAGAAAGAGGCGGGGCACCACTTGCGGGATGGACAACTCTAGCAGTATGTGCCGATGGGCCACTTTGTACCGGGACTCGAGATGGGCTGGCAACAGAAGTCACAACAGAAGATGCTGTAACGGCACTAGCAACTGGAGTTGATGACGTGACACAGACGGTCAGATTGGTTGGAACTGATGTAACAACAGTATGGTGAACTTGGGACACAAATGGTCCCGTGGTATGGACAATGTTGTGATCCCACATAGAAGAGGAAGTCGCAGAGTTCATAGCATCCCTTAGAGATCTATAGCGCACCGGCACTATGATACCGAGAGGCATAACAATGTAGGGCGTAGAGATAACTGGGGATGTAGCCGCAATGGGAGTATCAATACTCGACATAACGGGCGTTCCACTCGACATAGAAGATGTATCCTCCATGTCGGAAGAAGCCATCGGAGATGCAACACCAACAGGAGTAGTGGGAAAATCCTCTTCAGAGGGCTCCCAAATAGGGTTCTAAAACAAGTCTTAAAGCTCGTCCTCTGGAGCACGAGAGTTCAACGGTTAGACACTTGGAACAATAGGGAAAGTGTTGCCACAAACTAGTGTCTCAGGGGCAGCAGAAGATGGAGACCCTTGGTCACTTGGGACGGGAGACGGGATCGATGGATCCGCCAGGATGATCAAACAAAGCCCCTAGACAAGCTAACGATAAGAGACCCTACTCAAAACTAAACGCAAACAAGATCTAACAAGGTGAATTTTATCGTGGCCGAATAAATTTTTAAGACATTAGGACACAACTTGACCTTTTCATGTTTTAAGAGTTGAGAAAAGGACAAAAGATGACTCTAGTCGCCTTCGAATGTTTAAAGAGTCAGAAGTGACAAATGCTCAATAGAGCCTTTTCTTTTACAGAGTCCGAAAAGGATCAAAAAGTGACTGCTCTGGAGAAACTAGGTAAGGGGTTTACTAGACAATCCGTAAAACTGCTTATACACCTTGGCAATCGTATGAAAACCAAGGACTTTCCGTACTGCAGTCAATCTTCCCGAATGCTGTGTTCGGTGCGTTACGGCTTATAAGGCGGTAGACATGCCTTCCTATGAATCAAGGATAAAAACCTAGTGGAGTCTCCCCATATATATGCGATGGTACGTGGGAGCCCAAGTCCGTACTAGACCACAATCGAATCACACAAGGAGGAATCACCCAACCTTAATGCGAGAACAAAAGTGACTAGGTTTAACGACGCTGGAGCACGACTCTAGCCTAGACCTCTAGAATATGAGCGTTATGTTCCAATGCGTTTTTAAGTTTATTCGGTTTATTTTATGGTTGATCTTTAGTTAAGTTTCGATTTCAGGTCCTACCGTATGTGATCTTCCACAATTGCCTAGATGCAAGCTATATGCCAAAGAATACCATTCCGTTCGATGAATACTAACTATGAGAGGGTTAAGAATTTTCAATCAAACAAAATGAGCACAATCAATCAAACACTCTAATGCAGCTAATGGCAAATAAATAAAACTTTTTCTTTCAAGAATACAAATCAACGAAAAGTTCTATTCCATCAACTATTAAACGCAAAAGAGATTTGTTTGATTTCTTTTCCAAAGGAACAATGCACTAGAATGAATTTTGAAAGACAATAACACTGAGTAAAAGAGACAAATTCACTCAATGAGAATAGAATGAAATCCGCAGACACCAAAACAGTTCTTCAAACCAAAAGAAAAGCAAAGGCTTGCGCGAGCTATGTGATCTAAGCTCAAACAAGGATGAAGTGAAATCCAAGCAAGAAAGATGCAAGTCACTCATAAATCAACCAGAAACACTTCAACAATCACTGAACAAGTGCAAAAAGTAATCGCAAAGTCGACTGGACAGTCAAGAAACCCAAAACTCCTATGGAAGGCTCGACACACACGGCCACTAGATGTCCTAGGACTAAGGTGTGAAGTCGATAGAAAGAGGCAAACACCCGAAGGACGAAGGTTAAGAACCAGTCAAACAAGGATCAAACACACTCCAGTAATTGAAAAAGACATGGAAAAATGCAAATCCAAGCTCAGAAGGCAGGCAAACAGACGAACTCAAAAAGCTAAGAGGCCTGGCGCGACTGTCAGGCTGTAACTCACGCTAAACAAGGATTGGCGCAGGTTGTCAGTGAGAAACAAGGGCCACTAGCACGACTGTCAAAGGAAAAACCGCACTAATAAAGTTTGCCAAGTTAAAAAGAAAAATAAGCAGTCTAAAGCTTGGTTTACTGTATCCAGGCAAGCCAAGAAGCAAGAGGCAGCAAGGAATTCAATCCAAAAAGCTATCCAAGCAAGTAAACAAGAGAAAACCAAAGAGGCAAGACAAACTCCAAATTGTTCAGTTCGTAAACCGAACCGGAGATTGGCTGAAGCAGCTTTGATCTACTTCACTAATGCAAAGAAATAGTGTTTCGAAGGCTATCTGGCCGTGCTTCAGACTCCGTCTAAGTTTACAAATTAAACAACAAGCTAAACTCCCCAGCGGAGTCACCAAATTTTTGGAGAGGTAAATCCCCTCTACAGATAGAGGTGATCCCTACTAGCCCAGAATGGGTCTAGCAACAATCAAACAATGCTATCACGCAAGTTCCTAATTGCAAATAAAAGGTAGGTGATGAAAACCTACTTGAGTTCCAACGCTTTTGTTCGTAGAAGAGATGTCGCCCACGCTCCTTTGCCTTGTTCGGTCACAGTCCTCCACTATCTCCGTGAATGGACACCTGCACACAAAGAGAATAAAACAAACACAAGCGTGAAATCTAATAAATGCAATTATACATTAGTCAGGAAGGACATAATTCAACATTAATCATTACAACAATGAAAATGGAACCATAATGATAGTCATCTATTATTAATAATCAACAAAGGAGAATACAACCAACATCCTGACGTCAAGTCCTCCTTTGGCTGGGTGCTCAGCTACACAAGTCTTGCAAAGATTGAAGGGATGAGGGACAAGCCTCTCTCTCTTTGGTGACAAGATCTCCTTACTTAGGTTAAGCCTTATGGACACAAAGAAGGCTCTTGCAACTCTAATCTCTTGATATCTTCCTTTCAGCACATGTATTACCACCACTAGAACTAGAACTAGCTTGCTCAAGTCATGGAGACAAGCTTTTATAGATGAAAAGGAAGGGATAAGATCAATCACAACAATAATGGATTTGGCTTCATCACTTGGAAACTTCTATGGAATGGTGGCAAACTATTTCCCATTCAAGGAGATTCGAAGCCAAACCATCCTCACTTAACTTGGATTCAGTTGGTGAATGAGTTGGATAGAACTTTTAGAGGTTGATTGGTTAAAAAATTTTCCCAAAATGGTTGGCGCGATTGCGACTTTGGGACAGAGCGCTAATGGCGCACCCCTTTTAGAGGATTTTCCCCATTGGCGTGGGAGGAACATGGTGGCCCAACGCTAATGTAAAAAGGGCTATTTTTAAGGGCAAGCTATAGGAGATGTCTTCAGGGCATATGAAGCTCATGTTCAGAGGGGAATGATGCAAGTGGTTTCAAGTCCTGTCACTTCTCACAAGTCCCGAAATGAGTCCTCCAAGGTGCAGGAGAGGGGTAATAAGGACGGTGACAAACGGTGACAAATTACTGTGTAACATAAGGCATCCCTTAGGCCCTTGGTTTGGATGGCCATTTTTTGTCGTGATGAAGTCTCGTACTATACCCATTTATTTGAGCTTCGTGAGACAATGTAGAAAGTGAGATTCCCTATCAAAATGACAAAAGATAGCTTTAGAGAACATATTCCAAATCAAATTTCTTGTGTAGCATTTCTAATGCCATGAAAGCCACTGCCAATGTGCTTGGTATAAGTAAAGAGATCCCACATGTCATTTGGTTTCTTCATCCCATATATTGTTGAGGTGAAAAAACTGTTTCATTTGTACCACCCACATTATTAGATTCGAACTGTCAAATTTGTGCATGTCAATCTTAGGTGTCTTATTACTAGAATATTGGTGACATCCATGTAAATGATGATAACCCTCATATCGATGGTGGCTAGATTCTCCTTCCAGGTGGGCATCGACATTGATCACCTTTCTCTTGTGGTCCTTAGCCTTAACTTGTTGGTATATGGGTTTCAGGGCCTTTGTAACTACTACTTGGATTGTGGTGTCAAGGCAATATTCGAGGTTTATCATTCTCTTCTTAAGGTTTTCCATAGCTTGATCCCTCATAGTCACCATGCAATTTCCCAAGTCAAAACTTTGATTTATTTAAAATTTTTATGCCTACAATGGGTGCGAGACAAGGAGTCTATTGATGTAGGTCACTTGAAAGCACTTCTGAAAATTTTGGGGCTATAGGCAAAAATGGATGCTTATGGGCAGATGGTATCATTGCGATCAACTTGTCATCATGATTCCATGGGCTGGGTATTTTGCAAGTGGAATTTTGGGACAACCAAGTTTTTTTTTTGGTGCTCCAATAGGAGTATTACTCCTAGCTGATGAATAATGTGACTGCCAATATCCAAAAATACCGCTACTGCAAAATGTGTAGGAATTTGGCACCTCCACTTATTTGTATGAGAAAGACAAAAACCCTAATTTTTGGATACTACAAAAATGGATCTATACTATGACAACATAAACCCCAATTGTTGGGTACTACAAAGATTGATCTACAATATGATGACATAAATCCCAACTTCTGAAAACCGTAAAATGTGATGACCAATCAACTAAAGAGAGGGAACTATGGTAGTAAAGGAGTGTCAGATTCTATAGATCATGATATACACAAGGGGTCCAACAATAGTACTTTGACCAGTATTTCAGAGCACTAACATTAGAGAAATTTTGATGTCTAAAATTGGTCTCCTAAGGAATATTATAGAATAATAGTGGAAATAAATAAATAATATTAGATTACATCATCAAATTTTAGAGGGAAAAAAGAAAAAAACTACTCTTTCAACTTATCTCCCTTTTATTTTACTCAAATTTAGAGTGAGAGCACTCGTTGGATGAAAAATTAAATTCCTCATCCAAGGAGTATCCATGTTACATACTTTTGATGGACCTTGCTACACAAAAAATGAGAAATACATGAAAATCCATGATTACAACCACATTTTTCGTGTATTTCTCTTTTTTCATGTAGAAGGGTCCATTGAAATTATTCAACATAGGTACTCCTTGGATGATGAATTAAATTCTACACCCATGATTTCTCGCACTCAAAATTTGAGTAAAACTACAAGGAGATAAGTTAAAAATACAAGTTGATTTTTTTTTTGTTTTTTTGTTTTATTTTTTAATTTTTTTACCTTTTTACTCCAAAAATGGTCAATCGTCCCACATGGTTGACGTCAACATATTGAATCTTATTAGTTTTTAAAAACTTGATTTTGGTTGTGCATTTTTGTTTTGAGGCCCACTTTAAACCTCAAATTTTCTCTACTGCTAAGGAGGATCGACCATGCCCTTAGTTGTACTACCAACTAGCCCAGGTATATGTGAGTAATCTCTGCGAATGTTGTTCTAAGTGTACTATAGCAGCAAGATGGCAGACAAATTATCTGAGTTTGCTTTCAAGGTAACCTTGGGGGCTTTTGATATACTAGAGGTATGTGGAAATGCAGTCTGTGTACAGGTGTTGTTTGATGTGCTACTACTCAAAGGGGTACCAACATGGTGTAACACTCTCCTCCTACATCTACCCAAGCAATTGGCCAGCCAGGGTAAACATGTGATGAGAGGCCAATATGATATGATTTGACCTTCTAATTCACGTTAAGGAAGTGGAACTGATAGAAACGCACCATACAAACATTAATGATCAGCTGCAAGACCCTCATGAACTAATCCAATACTTTAGACAACTTGCCTTGGGGTCCCACTGAGATTTTTGGAAAATTTAAGGCTCATTCGCTCCCATGTTATAGGCATGAGTGCAACCAAAAACCTAAATTATCTCTCACAGGCTTGCCTGCCAGTGACCAGAGACCAAAATTGTTAGTGCTATGCCAATGACTCCAGGATTTGAACCACTTTTTCAGGCCCAGAGCCCGGGTAACTACCCAAAATTGAAGCATCTCTCCAGATCAATAAAATACCATGGAAATGACAATACTAAAGGAAATACTTGTTCAAGACCTTGAATGGATCCCTACTAGCCATGATAGGCATTTTGTCAAACATATTGGAAATGTGTAGTCTACAGGTGTAATTGACAGTTTTGAGCATAGGGGTCTCATACTTAGCTGAGAATCACTATGAACCATGCATGCCTCAACAGATCAACTTCCATTCCATCCATTAGGTCATAGATAAATTGATCATTCAATTACACGTAAAGACATGATGAAAGGCATACATGGTTGCTACCATAAAACACATACATAACCAACACAATAGGGACATAAATACTCATGAAATAATAGCCTTATAGATCACATATAATGATTCGAATTAGATCCTAGAACACTCTCTAAGTTTTCATGAACTCTTTCAATTATGCCAAAAAGATTCAAGTCTTAAAAGGATCGAGCTATCAGAAGGAATCCTCATGACAGTTGCATATTGTGACCAACACGGAGCAATGAGGACCCTTGATCAAGTGCGTAGCTTGAGGGCCCATGGTAATGCATGGTGGGGTAAAAATGGAAAAACTGGGAGCCGGATCAGAGAATAGGAGAAAATTTTGATATGCGATTAGTGCTAGTCACGTATCGCAGGGCATCCCCCTCAGTGAAGGAAAGCCCTGAAGCGCCGAGACCTGAAAAGGTTATAAAACGCAGAAAAGTACCGGTTTCAGTTTTGGCGGAGCAGGATTCCACAAAAACTAGGTAGGATATCAGAGGGGCCTGGAGGCGGTAAGTAGTTTATATCGAGTCTCGCCCGATGCCACACAGTGAGTGACATGCGTCCGGTGGAGGAGAGAGAAAATCACGCATATCAGACGGGTAACCGTCGAGCTAATTATCCGCCTGATATGCATGATGACCGTAGGATCTAGGGGGTACAGATCAATGGCGGAGGTGTATCCCAATGAATGAAAAGATTTGGAAGATGATAAAGAAAGATTATATGGGATTTGAAGTCTGGTATGGATGATTTGTTGGAAAGGATTCGTATTTCATGGACAATCTTGGAGCAAATGGAAATAACAACCGTTCAAACATTTCCAAGAGAATTGACACTCAGTTCATTATGAAATAGGTGGCCACCTCCCTGTGAAGAGTTACATAGTGATGATGACACAGAACAAAGGAATTCAAATGGACAGAGAGGTAGGAGAACCAGAGCACCAGGAAGCGGAAATGAATAGTCAGAAAGTAGATTGGCTTTAAAGCCACAAACTGGAAGAAGCAAAGCAGGCAGAGAGTTAGTCAAGGAAGAAATCCAAGAGCAAAGAATGGAGAGAAGAAGTCGAGCTGACTTGAAGGAAACATTGAGCTAGTTAGAGCCAGAGAGAGGTAGAGAGAGTCTGTGTACTCAAGAGAGGGCTTGAGAGGTTCAAGCAAACTCCTGTGTACTTACCTGTCATGTATGACTCTCAGATTGGGCTCATACTACTGTGACCAATAGAGGTCAAGTTTCAGTAAGGAGAGTCTGTGTACTCCAGAGACTTGGGGGATCCAATTCTAGTCCTACTAATTTATATTTGTTGAGTAAGACTCAAATTGAGCTCACTGTTGTAAAAGATCTTCTTTGAAAACATAGTAGAGAGGCCACCACTGAAGGCTGGACCAAGAGACGTAGCCCCGGAGCATTAGGTGAACTCCTTATTAAACTTGTTGTGTTTACATGTTTTACTATTGTGTTTTATCTAACTGCTCTGGTGTCTGTGTATTTCGCAATTTTATTGATCCATTGCATAAAGTAACATAGGTAAATCCATGCACATGAGTTTGTAATACCTTTAATTCTTTGTCCTGGATAAATTCTAGATCAAGTGGTATCAGAGCTCTAGGTTACTAAGGTTAGAAAATCTTGTGCTAGATTTTGTTGTTGAATGCTAACTAGATCAAAGCTTAAATTAAGAGAAGGAGAGTTGGTTGAAACTAACCTTGAAATTGGAAGAGTCTATCCTAAGACGATAATGTCAGAAGAAAGTCCCTTGGAATCAAACCCTCAGTTCATGGATAGTTTCATGACCATGGGAGCCATGGTAGAGGAAATGTATAGAGAATTTATGAAAGGTAGAGAGGAAGATGCATCAAACTCCAAATGAGATAAAGGAGCTGAATAATCTCTCCTCCATGACCACTCTAAAGGCAAGGGGAAAGAAGAAAAACTTCCCACACCTCCTAGTAGCCCTGAAAACAAAAAGAATACATCTTTGATTAAATTAGATGTTAAATTTGATTTACCAGTATATGATGGAGAGTTGAATGAAAAGAAGCTAGATAATTGGATTAGACATATTGATGTTTATTGCAGAGTGCAGAGCATTGATTCAAATAGTAGTAAGATTTAGTTGGCCAACCTATGCCTTGGAGGCACTACCTTGGTATGGTGGGAAGGTAGGACACAAGATAACAGGAAGAAGCATGGTAAGATTCTTTCTGTCTGGAGTGAGTTTGTTTCTGTAATTAAAAAACAGTTCTATCCACTAGCCTATATGCAGCAAGCCATGATGAGTTGGAAAACTCTACGACAATTAAAAGGGAAAAGTGTACAAAGTTACACTCAAGAATTTAGGAAAAGAGCTTTGATTCTAGGAATTTCTTTAGACTCACCTAAAACTTTGCTGAAGTATATAGGTGGTCTACATAGCTACTTAAGACACACAATTCTCATGTTTAATCCCACTAGCATAGATGAGGTATTTGTTCAAGCTACACATCTAGAGGCTAGAGGCAAGAATGTGAAACTAGAAGTTGGGGGATCATCAAAAACCACTACAAGCAAGAATAAGGAGAAAAGAAAACAGAAATGGAAAGAGAGGAAGACAAATACTGTACAAAAGACCAAATCTTCATACACTCATTGTAAAAAGGATGGGCATGATGATGAACACTGCTGGATTCTGCATCCGAAGCTGAAACCAAAAAAGTATGAGGGAAAGAAGAAGAAGACTGATGCAACTATTCAAAAGAATTTGGGGTCAAATTTAGGAGATGAAACAACAATTGCAGCCGCAGGTATAAAAGGTAAAAATTCTGAAGCATCTACTAGTAATTCTGGACAATCTACTGATAATGAAGAAAATGAGAGGAAAAGACATGAGATTTTTCATATTAAAGTTGTTTCCAAGCATCAAAAGATTGATACTTTGTTTAATAGTGGCTCACGAGTAAATTTAATTTGTGAAGCAATTGTAAAGAAGTTGGGATTACTAACCACACCTCATGAAAAGGCATATCCATTAGGTTGTTTATGTGACAAAGCACAACTACAGGTGACTAGACAATGTAAACTTAGGTTTTCTTTTGGGTCAACATTTGTAGATGAGGTTGAGTTAGATATTGTTCCCTTAGATATATGTGGAATTATTTTAGGAAGTCCTTACTTGTATGATAGAAAAGCTATTTTCTATAGAGCTAAAAACAAGTATCAACTTGTCAAAGATGGAATCGAATATATTGTAAGAGCTCACAAACTCAAGAATAATTATACTCTCATAAACTCATGGTAGATGAAAAGAATTGTAAATTTGTGTAAACAATTTTTATTGATGGTTGTAAAGGAAAAGAAACCTAATAAAACCAATGTATTTGAGGGTTGTAATGCTAAACAGCAAGTTGATTTAGAAAAGTTGTTTCAAACTATGAAATACTATTTCAAGAACCTAAAGATCTGCCACCCAAAAACGAAATAGTACATGATATTAATTTGCAGCAAGATGCTCCATTGCCTAACATCAGAATGTACATGTTGTCTGCTTTAGAGAATGTAGAAATCAAGAACCAGGTATAGGAGCTACTCGAGAAAGGGTTTGTTGACACCTGATCCTTGTGATTGGGTGAATTATTGTAAATAGATAGATAGGATCTGGACAATCTCTCCCTCATGTATATAATGAGGACCTACCTGATGGAATAATACAGTCAATTATTTTCTGCAACATGGAGTTACTCCCTGGCCTGACATGGTATCAGAGCCAACTCCGTTTTTAGCTCTTATGCCTTGTAACTCCCTTGTCTGACTAAGTTCTTGTACTGCCTGCGCTCTGCTCCATATTCCATTACCTGCGCTCTGCTCCATATTCCAGTAAATGCACCCTGCTCCATAAAATATGCTGCCCATATATTCGTTGTTGTCAGTTGCCTGACATTTTCTGTCAAACCTACCTACACCATTGACTACTGCTATGTTATTCTGCCGCGTTTGGCTCCCGTACACTCATACGCTGCTATGTCCACCTCGACCCTGCTGCAACAGACTTCCATGTGTTGTGTGTCTCCTTGACTGTTCAAAACTACGCAGAGGTCTTGCGTTTTAACCAGCGCTTCCACCTCTTTAGAGTTCTTTGACGATATATTCAACAAATGAATTTATCAATCGAGAAACATCCATAGAGTAGGGTTCTTCTCTGAGGTTTCCTGTAAGGAAATCTGATAGAGTTGGACTGGCATTGACCAGCCGCTCTCACAGGGCAGCCAGTGCAGGAGTGGTCGATTCAGGTGTTTGTTCGACGGAAGTTGAGAGGGATCGAACTTGAAATCGGTTGAAATGGTGGCGAGGTTGGATCCCACAACCTCTTCTCTAACAGAGATACGCTTTGCCAATGTGCCACAAGGGTTGAAATGGTGGTGAAGGGGTTTCGATCCCCGGCCGATCCTACAGATGAATGCCTGGAAGATCTCTGTGCAGAATGGAAGCACCAACAAGAATCGTAGTGCTGAAGTGAGCTCAGGAGCCTTACATCCCTCATGCATACAAATTCGTCAAAGGAATGCAAGCGTTTGGTGTTGAAGCACTGTTATTTAGGATCAAATTCAATTCTTTTATCTTGTTGTTGTAGGTGGGCCGCAGTTTCATATTGAAATTTAGGAAATGGGTTTGTTTTTGTCTTGTGAGAGTGCTCTAAATTGTGTTGTTGTAAGCAACTGAGAAAAGTGCGTGTAGGAGTTTTCATTCTCTAGAGTCAATTACAAGGGGAGCCTCTGCATTAAGCAGCTAAAGCGTGGGGATCCAAGCAAGAAAACAATGTTTTCAATTGCTTATTTCTGCAGCTCGTTTGGCTGGAATACACTGATACATTTTGAATAATTGAGTTGGACACGATATCTGATAATTGACATTTTGCAAATTGGCATTGTTGTTTTTATATGAAACAAAATAGTATTATGAATGGAATTGAGAGTGAAAATATGACTTTTCTATGTTGTTGAGGATATTTTTTGGACTTAACACTGTTCAGATGAATATGAATTAACATTTGAGTTTGCTGGCCAATCACATAAGAAGTAATTTTTTTTCCCATTGAGAAAAAAAGTTTTGTAGTAGAAGTTTCTTTTTAGCTACAGAATGCATTCAATCATATCCATGGTGGGAATAGTTCTCACTGGCAAGGAGAACTATCTTGAATGGTCCCGGATGATAAAACACACCCTTATTTTCAATGAGTTGTGGAAAGGAGTGTGTCGGAGAAGGAGACAATGTCCCAGTACAGCTTACCTCAGACAAAGATCTCGTCATTTGGGAAAACAAGAACAACAAAGCTTATGCATTAATTGAAGCATCTATAAATGAAGAGATGAGTTGCCATATTTCGTCATATTCAATTTCCTTTGAAGCCTTACAAAAGCTAAAAGAACTCTATGACTCACATTTTGCACTTGAAGTTGTCCAACTCATGATTCAACTCTTCACTCTTGAACTGCAAAATAATGATCCTCTTGCTCTTGCATCTGAAGTAAAGTCTATAATGCATGATATCAAATCCACTAAGGTTGAATTGGATATTCCTCTTATTGCTTTTCTCAAGGAACTTTACCCTACTTAATCCAATTATCTTGAGTCATTGAAAGCAAATGGGAATCTCAAAGATACAACCTTTGACTCTCTTTTGAAAAAGTTTGTTGAAAGAGAGCAAGATTTTGGAAAGAAGACAGCCCCTGAATCTTCTGAAGAGGCTGTGTTCCTTGCTCATAAAGAAAAACATCTTGCTCAAGATTCTACAAGAGGAAGAGGTGGATGAAGAGGAAGAGGAAGATATTTCAGAGGCAGGGGGGGCAGACATTCTCAAGGAGAAAAGATAGATTTACACTGTATTCGCTGCAAAAGAAATGGATCACATGATGCCTCTACATGCAAGTTACCTTGGGACAAAATTGAGCAGAAAAGAAACCAATAGAAAGGTAAAACTAATGATACAGACAAAGGTAAAGCACCTGAATTTTCTCATTATGTTGAGGCACAATGTAACATTGGAGTAAATGAGGATTTGTTTAATGCTTCACTTGCTTCTTGGAAAAATGATTGGTTGCTTGATTCAAGAGCAACCTGTTAGATGACTCATAGAAAATATTTTTTTGAATATTTCACTGACAATGTTGATGGAGTAGTATACTTTGCAGATCAATCAAAAATCAAGCCATTAGGGCTTGGAACAATCAGGCTTAAACTGCCTGGTCTTCCAGACTTTCTTCTGCATCATGTTCTATATCTCCCACAACTAAAGAGAAACTTGTTGTCCCTAGTCCACATCCGCCAGCAAGGTCACTCCATTCATATGTTTGATGTTAAGCTTGAGGTAAGAAAAGCGTCTGACCACTCACTTGTCATGAGGGGAATAGAAGAAGAAAGGCTTCTCAAGCTGCAGGGAACCTCTGCTCATGCACAACATTTCTCATACAATTGTCATCATGAAGAAGGTATACTTCCATCAAGTTTATTATGGCATGCTAGATTTGGACATTTGAACTATGATAGCCTCCGCTCATTGAAGAAAAATGGTGTTGCTGGTTTGCCTACAATTCCTAGGAAACTTAAGCAATGTGATGCTTGCATTCTAGGAAAGCATAGCAAATAGTCTTTTCATGATTCACATTCAAGAGCACATAGAAAACCTGAACTCATTCATTCAGATTTATGTGGTCCAATGCATGTTCCTTCTACAAATGGAAATAAATATATCATGACATTTATTGATGACTACACCAGAATGTGTTG
>APFE030850039.1:223778-247775 GCA_000404065.3 Pinus taeda
CTTATAATCCCCAACAAAATGGTGTAGCTGAAAGAATGAATAGGACAATCTTAAATATGGTACGATCCATGCTCTTCTTAAAAAATGTAAAGATAATATTTTGGGTTGATGTTGTTCTATGTGTTGCATATATAAATAATAGATGTCCATCTAATGCTATAAGAAACAAGACTCCATATGAAATGTGGTATGGACATGTTCCTTCGGTAAAACATCTTAGGGTCTTTGGTTCCACCTGTTATGCTTTGATACCAAAGATACATAGAAATAAACTTGGTTCTAGAGGTTGTAAGTGTATCTTCCTAGGGTATTCAAACACTTCTAAAGCATATCTCTACTATGATGAAGTAAATAAGAAATTTGTTGTATCTAGAGATGTAATTTTCCTTGAATCATCCAAAATTGACAATGTTGTTGAGCGGCAACTTGATCGCTTGCATAGATTCGCAAAAGCAAAATAATTTCAAGAATTTGATAATCAGATTCTGCATCTTGAAGGGGGGGTTCCTATACTAGATCAACATGTGGAATCTTCTTCTGAAGAACATTCTCCCCCACATGAAACTCCAACAACGGATGATGCTTTAAGTGATGTAATTGATAGAATTGGGAGACTCATTCTTGACTCAGTACCAACTCAATCAATGGATCAGCCTGGACCATCTGAGAAAGGTCCCCCAAAGTGGCCGACGAAGACACTTGAAAGTGTTCATCCTGATGAAGTTGGAAAGACAGGAACCAGAAATTCAAAACGGAAAAATGGAGGTGATGTAGATGACTCTAATTCACTTGTTGATATGGATGTTTATTATGATTGTGAATTGAACTTGTCTACAGATTTTGAACCAACTTCCTTCAAAGAAGCTACTTCTCATGATGAATGGAAATAAGCATTGCAAAAGGAGTATGATGCCCTCATAAAGAACGACACTTGGAAGCTGGTTGATCCTGCATTTGGAACCAAACCAATTGGCTGCAAGTGGGTCTACAAGAACAAGTATAAAGCTGATGGCTCACTTGACAAGCACAAAGCTAGGCTTGTTGAAAAAGTTTTTTCACAGAAGGAAGGGGTCGATTATGAGATACTTTTCCCCCACAACAAAATGGGCTACCATCCAGACACTCTTTGCACTAACAGCTCAGAATGGTTGGAAAGTCCATCAAATGGATGTAAAAACTGTTTTCTTGAATGGAGATCTAAAAGAGAATGTTTTTATGTCCCAGCCTGAAGGATTTGCTGTGAAAGGACATGAACATAAAGTATGCAAACTTGTGAAGTCCTTGTATGGCCTCAAAGAAGCACCGCGAGCCTGGCATGAAAAACTAACTAAGCATCTTCTGAAACTCAATTTCAATCATTTTGATGTTGATGATGCAACTTTATTTGTCAAGAAAGTTGGCAAAATAGTTGTATATCTTGTGGTATATGTAGATGATCTTTTAATGACAGGGAACAATGAAATCTACATTGCATCCATAAAGAAGGAATTGGGGAAAAGTTTTGAAATGACTGATTTGGGCTATGTTCATTACTATCTTGGCATTGAAGTAACCCAATGTCCAAAGTCCAAATTTCTTTCTCAAAAGAAATACATTGGAGATTTGTTGAGCAAGTTTGGCATGACAGAGTGCAGTCCTATTACTACTCCAATGGAACAAAACTTAAAGCTCACATCTATTGAAGGAAAGGAATTTGAGGATGCAACAAAGTATAGATAGCTTGTAGGAAGTCTCAACTACCTAACTACTACCAGACCAAACATTTCATTTGTTGTTGGCATCCTCTCCAAGTTTATGCAAAAGCCTTGTGAGGGACATTGGTCTGCTGCAAAAAAAATTCTAAGATACTTGAAGGGAACTCAAGAGTTTGGAATCAAGTATACACAAGTGGACGACTTCATCTTGATTGGATACTCTGATTCAGACTTCGATGGAGACAAAGAAACTGGAGTATCTACTTCAGGATATGCTATGAGTCTTGGATCAGGAGCTGTCTCCTGGAGATCATGCAAACAGTCAGGTACAGTAGATTCCACAATAGAAGCAGAATACGTGGCAGCAGCTGAAGCAACAAAAGAAATTGTGTGGCTTAGGAAAATTATTGAAGATTTGCAGGTAAAACAAGTACAATCAACTCCACTCATGATTGACAATAGCTCTGCAATAAAGTTGGCCAAGAACCCAAAGTTCCATGATCGAACGAAGCACATCAATACTAAATATCATCTGATTCAACATCATGTTGAGGCCAAAACAATCCATCTCCATCATTGTTCCACAAATGAGAAAATTGCAGACATCTTCACCAAAGCACTTGGAAGGGAAAAGCTTGAACGATTCAGAATGATGCTTGGATTCATCAACAGGGTTCATAAGACGTATCACATCGCCTTGTGGGTCTCTAATTGTCTTGGTGAGAAAGAAAGATGGCTCATGGAGAATGTGCATTGATTACTGAGCACTGAATAAAATAATGATAAAAAATTGTTATCCCCTTCCTCCCATATATGATCTATTAGATTAGTTGAAATACACTGTTTATTTTTCCAAGTTGGACTTGCATAGTGGCTACCATCAGGTTAGAGTTGTAGAGCAAGATGCATGGAAGACCACTTTCAAAACAAAGCAGGGATTGTATGAGTGGTTAGTTATGCCTTTTGGCTTAACTAATCCTCCTGCTACTTTCATGAGAATAATGAATGATGTACTCAGACCTTTTATTGATGATTTTTTCATTGTATATTTGGATGACATTCTTATATTTAGTAAAACATGGGAAGAACATTTAAAGCATGTCATGTAGACTTTAGATGTTTTGAAAAAAGAGAAACTTTATGCTAAGCTCTCAAAATGTGAATTTGGCAAGACATCTTTGAAGTATTTGGGTCATATTGTAGGGGGTGGTGAATTGAAGATAGATCCCTCTAAAGTTGCAACCATTCTAAACTGGCCTAAACTCAAATTTGCTACAGAAGTTAGAAGCTTCTTAGAAGCAACACAGTATTGGAGAATGTTTATTTCTAACTTTTCCCTGATTGTAGCTCCCTTACATGCTTTAACAAGATTGAACAAGGTGTTTCAGTGGGGAGGCAAACAGCAGAAAGACTTCGACACCTTAAAAGAAAAGATTAGTACAACACCAGTACTAGCACTACCTAATCTTCATAGACCATTTGAGATTGAAACGGATGCCAATGACTATGCCATGGGAGCAGTGTTGATGCAACACGGTAAACCCATATGTTATCATTATGAGACATTTAATTATGCAGCAATTAATTATCCCACATATGATAAAGCGTTGTATGCATTAGTACAGAGTGTGAAAAAGTGGAAACATTGTTTAATGGGTAAAGAGACAGTTATACACACTGATCATCAACCACTTCAATATTTGCACTCACAAACTAAGTTCCCGCTATCAAGACACTATAGGTGGGTGGGTTTTCTGCAATAGTTTCATCCTGTCATCAGATATAAAAAGGGCATTCACAATAATGTTGCAGATATGTTGTCCAGACCAATTATAATTGCATCCACTATATTTAAGCATAATTCAGTATTGCATGAAAGCTACATTGAACAATATGCTCAAGATATAGATTTTAAAGATGTATATGCAACTTTAAGTCATCTGGAAAACAGGTAGAAGAATTGGATTATTCATGTAAGGACGAACTCTTGTATCATTTGGGAAAGTTATGCATCCTCAACAGAAAGAGTAAAGATAATTCCAGAGCACAACTTCTCTGACTCTCGGTCACTTTGGTGTAGTAAGATAGTTGCATACTGCAAAGATTTTTTATTGGCCAAAAATGAATGAGACAGTTTCTAGATATGTAAGAGGGTGTACCATGTGTTCTAAAAGCAAGCCCAACAATAGAAAACTAGGCTTGTACACTCCACTACCAGTTCCTTCTCATCCTTTGGAAAGTGTTTCTATGGACTTTGTTGGGGTACTGCCTAAATCTAGAAAAGGTCATGACTATTTATATGTTGTTTTGGATAGGTTCAACAAAATGTGTATTTTAATACCTTGTAACAAATAGATTACAGTTGAAAAAACTATAAAGTTGTTCTTTCAGCATGTATGGGTTCATTTTGGATTACCCACTTCCATTATATCTGATTGAGATACCTGATTTGTTGGGAAATTTGGGTCAAGTCTGTGGGAATTGATGGACACTAGACTGAAGAAGAGCACAACGTTTCATCCGCAAATAGATGGCCAAACAGAAGTGGTCAACAGGATAGAAATCCAGTTGCTTAGAGGCTATTTCAGCAAGCATCCCAAGCTTTGGGATGAAAATTTATGTTATGTGCAACATGCTTACAACCGAGCTAAACATTCTTCTACACAGAGATCTCCTTTTTAGACTTGTTTTGGTTTCACACCAAGGTCTCCCTTGGATTTTGTCTTTGGTAAAGACATAGCGGTTGATGGACACAATGATGTGGACAAGGCAACCAAGTTCATCAAACAAATCCAAGAGATTCACTAGGCAATACAAGAACATCTGGAAAAGAGACAAGCCAAGTAAAAGGCAAGGCATGATAAGCATAGGACTGAGCATAGTTTCCAAGTTGGTGATCAAGTCTGGCTATATATTAGCAAAGATAGAATGCAAGGTGAAGGTAAGAAGCTAAAGCAAATAAGGTATGGACCTCTCAAGATACTTGAGAAAATTGGTGAGAATGCTTTTTGCCTTGATTTACCAGCTTACATGCACATCTACTTAGTTGTTAATGCAGACAGCTTGAGACTATTTGAACATTCATTGATTGAAGATCCTGAAGAGCAGAGTCATTTTCCTTCTATTGATGATCTGTTACCTAAATATCTCAATGAGTTGCAGGAAGATATAGTTCTGGATAGGAAGGTGAGAACTACGCGTAGGGGGAATGTTGTGTACCTTAGGATTGGACTCAAAGGTTCAAAACCAAGCAATGCAAGATGGATAGAAATTGCGCAGGCAAGGAAACTGTATCCTCATTTCATTGGTGCTTAAAAACCAACTTTTGGTGGTCCAAAAGCTTTTTCAGTGGGAAGGTCGTGATTTGAATTGGATCTTAGAACACTCTCTAAGTTTTCATGAACTCTTTCAATTATGTGAAAAATATTCAAGTCTTAAAAGGATCGAGCTATCAGAAGGAATCATTGTGACAGTTGCAGATTGTGACCAACACGGAGCAACGAGGACCCTCGGTTAAACACGCAGACCGAGGGCCCATGGTAACGTGTGTTGGGGGAAAAAAGGCAAAACCAAGAGCCAAATTAGAGAACGAGAGTAGATTCTGATACACGATTAGTGCCAATCACGTATCACAGGGTGTCCCACTCAGTGAAGCAAAGCCCTAAAGTGCTTAGGCCCGAAAAGGTTATAAAACGCAGAAAAGTACCAGTTTCAATTCCGAAGGAGCAAGATTCCACAAAAACCAGGCAGGATATCAGAGGGGCCTTGAGGTGGTAAGTGGTTTAGACCGAGTCCTGCCCGATGCCACACAATGAGTGACACGTGTCTAGTGGAGGAGAGAGAAAATCGCGGATATCGGACGGGTAACTACTGAGCTAATTATCCACCCGATATGCATGATGACCGTGGGATATGGGGTGTCACCGGTGGAGGCATGTCCCAATGAATGACTAGATTTGATAGATGATAAAGCAAGATTATATGGGATTTGAAGTCTGTTATGGATGATTCGTTGGTAGGGATTCGTATTTCGTGGGCAAACTTGGAGCAAACGAAAATAACGACCGTTCAAACATATCCAAGAGAACTGACACCCAGTTCGTTATGAAATAGGTGGCCACCTCCCTATGAAGCGTTACACAGTGATGATGATGCCGAACAGAGGAATTCAAATGGATAGAGAGGTAAGAGAACCAGAGTGCCCAGAAGTGGAAATGAATAGTCAGAAAGTAGATTGGCTTTAAAGCCACAAATTGATAGAAACAAAGCAAACAGAGAGTTAGTCAAGGCAGAAATCCAAGAGCAGAGAACGGAGAGAAGAAGCTGAGCTGACTTGAAGGCATCATTGAGCCAGACAGAGCTAGAGAGAGGTAGAGAGAGTCTGTGTACTCTAGAGAACGCTTGAGAGGTTCAAGCGAACTCATCTGTACTTACCTGTCATGTATGCATCTCAGATTGGGCTCATACTACTGTGACCAATAGAGGTTGAGTTTCAGTAAGGAGAGTCTGTGTACTCCAGAGACTTGGGGGATCCAAGTCTAGTCCCATTGATCTATATCTGTTGAGTGAGACTCAAATTAAGCTCACTGTTGTAAAAACTCTACTTTGAAAACATAATATAGAGGCCACCACTGAAGGCTGGACCAAGATATGTAGCCCATGAGCATTGGTGAACTCCTTATTAAACTTGTTGTGCTTACATGTTTTACTGTTTTTTTTTCTCTAAATGCTCCAGCGTCTGCATATTTCTCAATTTTATCGATCCATTGCATAAATTAACATAGGCACATCCATGCACATGAGTCTGTAATACCTTTAATTCTTTGTCCTGGATAAATTCCAGATTATACAATCCATCAAAATTATCATAGAAATACAAGGAGAAATAACATCTTATTAATTATGCAAAGTCCAAACTCGGGATGGGACTTCCACATTCAACCCATCTGTAGGATGGCCGAGCCAAATCTCTCTTTAGCCATTCACCCCCGTGCCATATTCCAAGCATGAATGTGGGATCTCATAGAACACATCAATCCAAAACCATCTAGGACTTCTAGAGGCTATCCACCTCAACCATCAAAGAGTGATTTCACCTCATGGCTTGACATCACAAAACCATCATCATATCGGTCTCTATCCAAGCCTTCTAGGGCTTCAGAGTGTTTGTTCCAACGAAGGCTCCAGGACTAGTAATTGAACCCACAGTTTTCACCGAGCTCCAGAGCGTCTTCCCAACCAAGGCTCTAGGACTAATAACTCAACCCACCAAGGGCTCTAAAGAATTTGTCCAACCAAGTCTATAGGTGTAGTAACTCAACCCAAGCTATTATAGGGTTTTAGAGTGTTTGTCCAACCAAAGCTCCAAGAACTAGTAACTCAACCCAAGCTAAGGAAACATGAGAACCAACCAAAAACGAAAAATGAAAGTAATCCCACAATCACCATGGCTATCTAGGAAATGGCAAGGCTAGGCAATCCTCTGTCAATCTAGGCAATCTTCCATGCCAATGACATATCATAACCAAGAAAACACATGCATGTGTCATGCATGCAAAATATAGTGAAGGAAACACACATGAAACTCAGAACCTGCAAGAAAATATGATGTAGTTTTTGATCCCAATGCTTTCCTACTCTTCCTTTGCCTTCTTTCTCCAAGAATCCAAGTATGCCACACCCTCCAAGAGTACTTGAAGAAAAATTGAAGTTTCCAATAGTAGAGAGAATAATGAGAGAGCTCCAAAACTAAACTGAAAAAAGGTTACCAACTGATCCTCAGAAGCCTTTTTATGAATGAGGCCTCTATTTTCTTCATTTTCCATTATTTTCCTTCAATTTCCTCCTCACATGCAACCTGTGACATTTCACCTCCCTTTTCTCCTAATTTCCATTATTTTTATAAATAAATGTGCCCAAAATGGCATTTTTCCTTTCCAAAGCCTTAGCCATTTCATTTTCCAATTTCCTTAGCCATAAACAATCACAAGTGACCCCCATCATTAGGATTATTCCCAACATTCAACTTGGAATAAGTGTCCCATCATCTGTGGTTATTATTTTTCCTTTATTTACTTTTATTACATGGAATTTTCATGACGGGGGTTACAAAGCCCTCCCTCTTGGGGAAACAATGTCCTCAGTGTTCAACAACACTTATAACCACAAAAATGTTACAAGAAAAATATATATTGCTGATAGAGTTTTATAACTTAGCTCGATGCAATATTTACAATGATCAACCTACTAAAAGCAAACCAACATAGCAACATAATAATGACATCATAACAACATACCACATAGTGGATATTTATAACATAAATCGTGGCAGTTTTTACATCCATATACATATGCACATAAACCAACATCATCAAAACATATACTAAAACATATACCAAAGCATATACCAAAACACCAAGCCCAAAAATTCTTTGCCTCAACTGACAAACAAGGAAGGATACATAGCCCGCATCTGATCCACCATCTCCCATGTAGCTTCATCGGGCTCAAAGTGCTTCCATTACACCTTAACTTTCTTGGTTCTAGAGCATGAGCACATTTTTCTACAATATAGACTGAGGCTCCGACTCGAATTCTCCATATGGTTCTACCTGCAATGCAGACTAGTCAACCACATGATCAACATCCTTTACATAATTCTTAAGTAATGATACATGGAAAACATCATGGACATTCACTATTGGAGGCAGTGCAAGTCGATAAGCTACTGGCCCAATCCTCTCAATACTGCTAAAGGGTCCACAAAACCGTGGTGCTATCTTAGCACATGATCTAATCTACAAGGATCTCTTCTTCGGTTTGATGTGTAGGTACACTATTCCCTTTCCTCGAACTCCTTGAAAAACGTGTCCTATCTGCATAACTCTTCTACCTATCCTGTGTTGTCTTTATATTTTTCTTTATAACCTCAACTTCATGTTCCATGTCGGCCAAGATATTTCGTCCAGTCAATACCTTATTAACCGGATCACTCCAATTGATGGGAGTGTTGCAACTCCACCCATATGATGCCTCGAAAGGACTCATACTCAATGACTCCTGATAACCCTTGTTGTATGCGAACTATACCAAAGGGAGATACTCTTCCCACATCCACTGATGATGCATCACATACCTCAACATGTCCTCCAATATCCTACTGGTCCTCTTTGTTTGTCAATATGGCTATGGATGATAAGTTATGAAGAAGGCGAGATCTGTGCCCAAACCTGCAAATAACTCCTTCCAAAATTTGGAAGTGAACTTTGCATTCCTGTTTGTCATGATCTTCTTCGGAACACCATGCAATCTGACCACATCTCAAATGAATACTTGTGCTACACCGCTAGCTAAGAATGTAGGATTTACTAGAATGAAATGTGCAACCTTCATCAAGCTATCCACAATAAACATAATGGAATCATGTTGCCTCACTATCTTCAGAAACCCTATGATGAATTCCATGGAAATGACTTCCCATTTCCACTATGGAATCACAATTGGATATAGCAGTCCACTTGGATGTTTACATTATGTTTCACTCATTGGAAATCAAAACATCTCACCACAAAATCTGCTACATCCCTCTTCAAATTTGACAAATAATGAATTTTCTTCACTATAATTAATTTCTTCTGATAACTTGGGTAACCTAAATAAGGTTTTGTGTGGAACTCCCTCAAGATCACCATTTTGGGCTCACTGTTATCTAGTACATATATCCTGCCTCGAAACCTGACCAACCCATCTATTGTAAGACAATAATCCATACTATGTGCACCTTCACCTGTACCTGTACCTATACTACCACCTGTACCTATAACACTACCTGTACATGTACTTACACCTATACCTGTACCAACACCCTACTGCAACCTATGCATAATCTCCATATACCTAACATATTGTTGTCTTGTCTACAAGATCCTATCTTGTAGATTTGTCCCATAGGAGCTCATAACTGCCAAGTGATTTACCTATACCCATCTACTAAGAGTATTTTACAACTTGTTCTCTTTACCTTTGATGTACCTGATCTCAAAATCAAACTCGTTGATCGTGGCCAACCATCTAGCCTTCATAGCATTCAAATTCGGTTGGTCAAACAAATGCCTCAACCCAATTTGATCACTCATAATTACAAATATCCTACCAAGAAGATAATGTCTCCACATATTCAATGCATGTATGATCACTGATAACTCCAAATCATGTGTCGGTTAGTTCTCCTCGTGCTCGTTTAGTTTCTGGGACTCATAACATAGAACCTATCCATCATGCATAAGGACTCCACCAAGTCCTCTCTTGCAAGCATATCTGCATAAAACAAACTCTTTGTCCGGATTTGTAATATGTAGTATTGGTGCATTTGTCAACAACTACTTTAGTTGCTCAAAGCTAGCCTCACACTCAGTCCATTTGAACTTCTTACCTTTCCTTTGCAATGATGTGATGGAATAAGCAATCTGTGAGAAGTTCTTGATGAACCTCGTATAGTAGCCTACCAAACCCATGAAATATCTCACCTCATCCACACTCTTAGGAGCTACCCACTCCATTATGGCACTTATATTTTCTGGATCTACTGCAATGCCCTCCTTGGAGACAACATGCTCCAAGTAGTGTACCTCAGTCTGAAATAAACTACACTTGTTGATCTTAGCATACAACTATTTCCCCCTCAACAACCTCAACCCTGCTACTAAATGTTTGACATTATCTTCCTCATTTTTATAATATACTAGTATATCATCGATGAACACAATAACAAACTTAATATCCAAATATGGACGTAACACACTATTCATTAAACACATAAATGTAGTTGGAGCATTAGTTAATCCAAATGGAAGTACAAAAAACTCATAATGCCCATAGCTAGTCCTCAACACAGTCTTGTAAATATCCTCCTCTTTGATGCATACATGATGATATATGGATCCTAGATCAAACTTCGAGAACACTGCTACTCGCTTTAGTTGATTAAACAACTCATTAATCCTCAACGAGGAATACCTGTTCTTGATGGTCACTTTGTTCAACTACTTGTAGTCAATGCATAATCTAATAGTACAATATTTCTTCTTTACAAACAAGACCGGTGCCCCCCATGGTGATACACTTGGCCTAATGTATCCCTTGTCCACAATTTCCTTCAACTGTAGCTTTAACTCAATCGACTCAGGCGTGCTCATCCTGTAAGGTTCTTTTGATGCTGGAGCTGCCCCCTGACACTAACTCAATAGAAAAGTCTACCTCCATGTGAGGTGGAAACTCTACAATGTCCTTAGGAGATACATCCTCGAATTGCTGTAAAACCAGGTACCTTCTCAGCACATATATATCCTCAACTTCCTTACCCTTATCGCTATAAATGTGCACTGCAAATAACTTACACCCTTTCATGCGGCCGTGCTTTGCTTACATAACTGTCACCATCCTAACTGATGTAGCTTTCTTCCTACCATGTAAGACTCTTGGTTCTCCATTGTCATAAACACACTCAATGGATTTATCATAACAATCCACCTTGGTTCTATCAAGATACAACCAGTCCATGCCCAACAACATACTGTATGAACGCAACAGTAATACATTAAAATGTGCTGGAGTAGGCTTACCATTCAAGTCAAATGCACAAGCTCTTACCCAATGATGAACTCATTTCTTTGTACCTATAGCCAACCGCACTAACAAAGACTCTGCATGCAATTCCTTACTCAAACCACACTTATCCACCAAGTCTGGACTAACATAGCTATAATTAGATCGAGGGTCAATCAAAATAGAAATAACTTGATCACAAATCTTACTGTCCATCTCAATGATAGATGCTTGATGGTCTGCCTATATTTTATCCAATCGTGCATAGATACATTGAATACTCTAACCAACATCTCCAACAATTTGTGCCTCATGCACACTGTATATCTTAAGCCTACCACTATGGTACTATGGACAGTCTCTCTTGTGGTGATCTCCTCCACAAGTCAAACACTGCATGTGCTCCTTATTATGTTCCTTAGATTGGTGTCCCCATCCTCTGTTTGATGCATTGAACCTCTTAGGTGGTGTGAAATTCTCCTTGCTACATGTATCTTGAGGCCTTGATATCTTTCTATCCCATTTGCCTTTGTTCTTTTCTTTACCTCTCCATTCTGGCTTAGTCTCGGTTTTGTGCTTCAATTGTTCATAGCAATGCTTCAACTTCTGGATGGCCTCTTCTAATGATCTAGGTTCATCAAACTCAATCCTATATTTAAATACCATCGATAACCCACTGGTGAATATCTAAATCCTAGTCTTCTCCTCCTTGAGGTAAGGCACATACCTCATAAACTCCAAGAACTTGTTAGTGTACTCATCATCTGTCATGGATCCCATCTTTAGCTCATAAAATTTCTTCCCCCTGTCATCAAAGTATCTTTATGAAAAATAATTCTTCTTGAATAGTCACTCAAAGTCACTCCAAGTTAAATTTTCCTCATGAATACATCTAACATTCTTCACATCTTCCCACTAGATGTCCGCTTTACCTTTGAGACTGAATGTAGCCACTCTAGCCTTCATGTTCTCTGAATAGTCATGCAACCTAAAGAACTTCTTCATGCCTAGAAACCATGCCTCTACATCTTGAGATTTATTTACCTCTCCATCAAAAGTAGGTGGCTTTTCTTTCTTGAACTCATTTGGAAAATACCCCTTATCACTCCTCCTGCAAGGATGATAATGATATCGATCATCATGCATAATGGAACCATAACTAGAACGGTGCCTTGTGACTATCCCTTCTCCTATCTAGAGTGTCCAAAATTCTTCCATCTTTGGCCATGTCATCACTATCCAACCTGTGACCACCATGTAACCTAATGTTATATGCCCCATTAGTTCAGTCTTCCTACTCATGGCTGATCCAATGCGGTCCTTGTCGCTACAAATTCCAAAAACTTTGAAGTATGACTGCATTTACCTCTGCTAGCTTTTCCTGTGCCTATATGATTTTCATTATCTACCTTATAACTCCTTATTTATTCCTTTAAGATTCGCAGTGTAACTGGAAAATCAGAAGAATTCCATACACCATATTGCTCTTCGGATTCATAAGGAGAGTCTTCGTAGTCAACCATCTTGCTAGCCATTTGATATTTCTTCATGCAAGGTATATCATGTCATCTAAACCAAATCACAATAAACCAATGTACCTTAGTTTAGCCCGGGGAGGATACGTTATCTGCAAGATCAACAAATTAGCGTGATACATGTATAACATAATTATGATAGCATATATAAACATAAAACATACGCATATGACCATGTAACGACCATTCTAACTAGGGTCCAATCATTAATGCATGACCTCAACAACAACACATACCATGAACTCATGCATGACAACCACCAGCATTGTGTCAATATACACTTGACCACATGCAAACATGAACATTCATAAGTGATGCAAAACCATCTACACATATGCATAAACATGTATGACCAAGCATGAATGAACAATACTTGAAATCAAACCTGTAAGAATAGTAAATGCAACTAAGCACACAAGAATGTAACCAAGCATACCAAAATGATACATGTAAGCGAAATAAATTGACATGTAACCAATCATACACTCACATGCGATGCATTTCATAATAACACCTCAAATTTCACTTGACGACATCACTACAACCATGAAAAAAATGCAACAAGCACATGGAATGCAAGGCTGAGACACACACATGCAACTAACATGCATGCATGACCAACACATAGCCCATATAGTCTGAGGGGTGAACCATGCTCTAATAGCACTCAGTAACACCCTCCTCCCACATCTTCCCAAGAAACTGGCCAGCTGGGGTAAACATGTGACGAGAGGTCACTATGATATGATTCGACCTCCTAAGTCACGTTAAGGAAATGGAACTGATGGAAACACACCATACATACATTAATCATCACTTGAAGGACCCTCAAGAACTAATCCAATACTTTAGACAACTTGCCTTGGGGTCCCACTAAGATTTTGGACAATTTAAGGCTTAGTCGCTCCCATGCTATAGGCATGAGTGCGACCAACAACCCAAAGTCGCTCTCATAGGCTTGCCCACCAGTGACTAAAGATAAAAACAGTCAGTGCTGTGAGAGAGATTCCAAGATTTGAGCCACTTTTTCAGGTCCATAGCTTAGGTCACTCCCCAGAATTGAACCATCTCTTCAAATCAGTAAAATAACATTTAAATGACAGTACTAAAGAAAATACTTGTTCAAGACCTTGAATGGACTCCTACTAGCCATGACAGGCATTTCGTCAAACATATTGCAAAAGTGTAGTCTACAGGTGTAATTAACAATTCTGAACATAGGGGTCTCATACTTAGCTGAGAATCACTAAGAACCATTGATGTCTCAAAACATCAACTACCATTCCATCCATTAGGTCATAGATACATTTATCATTCAATTACAAGTAAAAAAATGATGAAAACCATACATGGATGCTCTCATAAAACACATACATAACCAACATAATAGGGATAGAAATACTTATGAAAGTACAACCTTATAGACCACATACAATCCATAAAAATCATAGAAATACAAGGATAAATAACCTCTTACTGATGATGAAAATTCCAAACTCGGGATGGGACTTCCATGTTCCACTTGACCATAGAATGGCTGAGCCAAATCTCTCTTCAGCTATTCACCCCCGTGCCATATTCAAAGCATGAATGTGGGATCTCATAGAACATATCAATCCAAAACCATACAGTGCTTTTAGAGGCCATCCACCTCAACCCATCAAAGAGTGGTTCCACCTCATGGTCATACATCACAAAACCATCATCAAATCAGTCTTTACCCAAGCCTTCTAGGGCTCCAGAGTGTTTGTTCCAACCAAGTCTCCAGGACTAGTAACTCAACCCACAACCGCCATTGGGCTCTAGAGCATTTTTCCAACCAAGGATCTAGGACTAGTAACTCAACCCACCAAGGGTTTGACAACATTTTTCCAACCAAGGCTACAAGACTAGTAACTCAACCCAAGATGTTATAGGGCTCCAAAGCATTTTTCCAACCAAGGCTCCAAGATCTAGTAACTCAAACCAAGCTAAGGAAACATGAGAACCAACCAAAAACAAACAATGAAAGTAAACCCACAATCACCATGGCTATCCAGGAAATGGAAAGGCTAGGCAATCCACTGTCAATCCAGGCAATCCTCCATGCCAATGACAGATCACAAATAAGAAACCACATGCATGTGCCATGCATGCCAAAACTAGTGAAAGAAACACACATGAAACTCTGTACCTACAAGAAAATATAATGTAGATACTAATCCCAATGGCTTCTTGTGCTTTCCTACTCTTCCTTTTCCTTCTTTCTCCAAGAATCCAAGTATTCGGCACCCTCCAAGAGTTCTCTAAGAAAACTCTAGTCTCCAAGAGCATGAGAGAAAGAGAATAATGAGAGAGCTCCAAAACTAAACTAACAAAAGGTTACCAACTGAACCTCATAAGCCTTTTTATGAATGAGGCCTCTATTTTCTTCATTTTCCATTATTTTCCTTCAATTTCCTCCTCACGTGTAACTTGTGACCTTTCACCTTCCTTTTCTCCTAATTTCCCTTATTTTCATAAATAAATGTACCAAAAATTCCATTTTCCTTTCCAAAGCCTTAGCCATTGCCTTCACCAATTTCCTTAGCCATAAACAATCACAAGTGATCCCCATCACTAGGATTTTGCTTGACATTCAGCTTGGAATAAGTGTCCCATCATCCATGGTTATTATTTTTCCTTTATTTACTTTTATTACATGGAATTTTCACTTGGGCTATTACACATGGGTTACAAGGGAGTCTAATAGACGTGACAACGTCTTGTAGTTATTGCATATATGCTTCCCCAACCATAGGTTTATGCACATTACGAAAAATATTTATAGTTTAAAGATGTTGGAACATGTATCTAGCCTAATTTTTTTGTTTCTAAAATTGATGGTGCAGCTAGCCTGGGAAAGCACTCTGATACCTTTTGTAGTATGCTTATACTGCAAAAAATATAGAAGTGTGAAATATGCCAAAAATGACATAGAAAAAACACATTGTGATGATAAAAATGGAAATATTCAATTAAGATCTCCAACAATATTGTTCACTTGCCTCCTCAAGGGGGTAGCCTCTAATAGAGAAGAGCTCAATTACAACAACACAAGATAACGCTTCCCTTACTATCTTCAACAATAGATAGTTTAATGAGACCAAAAACCCTAACTACTCATAGCCCCTTTCATAATGCAGATTAACCACTTTATTTATTAACTATGACCCATTATAATTAATTTTGGTCCCTGTTTTTATAATTTGGGTCAACCACTTACAATGCTTATGGTCTTTATTTATTAAACTGACCAATCGTGACTCTTATAGGGTCCCTTGGGCTTATTAGATTAGTAAAGTGGTTAGGGTCAAACACTAACATTAGGGGTGGCAATAGTGGCACTAGGTTATACATCAATGATCTGTGTCTATTTTTCGGGTTCTGGCTTAGAGTCAGAAGATGCATATGTCTGGAGCTTTTAGTTCAACCACCAATGATTTCTCTGCACGACACTCATTTGCGTTGTGAGTGGGGCTCTTGTGGAACTCACACCATTTTCTTGTATCTTTCTTTTTCTTCCCACTGCTATTCTTTTCTTGTGGCTTTGATGGGTAGTCCTGGGTTATTCCACCTTGGCTCTATCCTTTGTTCTACAGTTTGGAGGAGCATTTTCCCTGTTTTGGATTCACAAATCCAAAGTATCGCTTCTTCTGTTTAAATTTATGCTCAATCTTGACATCATATCAGTATGTTGCGCCGAGGAAGGAGATGTCTAAGAACTTCATTTATGCCTAGATGTAGTTGTGCATAAAACCACGATACTTGAGTACCATAAGTCACTCAGAGTCCTTGATACCCAACTTCGTTCATAGGGTATGAACGATATTCGTGAACTCTAACACTTCTTGGTCCCTTCTTGTCGCAGTGTGGTCAATTTTATGTACTTGTCTTCATAGCTCCCAAAAGGGTAACAACATCTTAGAAACAATCCCAAGAGAGTGTGGTTGAGAATAGGGAGGGTTCCTCCTCATCCCTTTGCTCACAAAACATTTCCCACTAGTCCTTTCCCTATCAGAAAAATTTAACCATCTGTCTAAAGCATCTGCATCTATATGGCATTCAAATATATGAATGTTAAAGTAACTTGTACCTTAAAGGGGGAGACAACTTTGAAGTGACTTTAGGGTAAACATGATTTTCCCACTGGTATATGTTGAAGGATCTAGGAAAAAATATCCATCATCTCATTCCTTTTTCGTTCAAGGGCTTCTTCGAGCAAAAATTTGAAAATATCTCCTGCTCCCTCATTTTTCTTTTCTTTTTCCATGGGAGATCATTGGGGTCGGTGAGGCCGGTCTTTCAAGGGATCAACCAGTTCAAGTCCCAACTTCTTGTACCTTGACCTTGTTAGGGACATACACGTAGAAACAAAGAAAGTGTAGATCACTCTGATACCATTGAACCAAATTTACGAAAGAATGGAATTAGATACATATTTAAACAAAAACATAGAGATACAAAAAAACATAAATTCAATTGATAAATATCAAATGTTGAAAACTGTTTGCAGTTAGAATGGAAACAAACTAGCTTAGACGATGGTAGCTTATCTCTAAGAAGCAATGTGACAATTACATGTCTTCTCAAATGTGTTGCAATGAAGATTAGAGGTCTTTTTATCATAAATAACTAGTGAGAAACCTTGAACATCCAAAAACCTAATCCTAAGAGATGAAGCGCCAAAGGTATGAGCCTTGATGGGGTTAGTTGGAATGTCAAATCCTTGGGGTCATAACTTTGGCATATGATCTTTGTTTGGTGCGCATCATAGGTCGTTAGAAAGGTATATCCGAGGAAAATAAATTTCAAGTGCAAACACGAATCAAAGTCTTATGTTTTCTCGTTTCCCTAAAAAACATTGTTTAGGATCTCAAAACAACTCCAAAAGTTCAAGACTTGAAAACTGCCGAAAATAGAAAACTGTTGAAATAGGAAACTATGCTGGAAAATAGGAAACTAAAAGGAAACCACGTTGGGGGTCCAAGTGGAATAGGTAGGTGGCCACCAATATCCACCTATATTAGAAAAATTCCCACACTTGGCCCAACTACAATGTATGTGCCGCATAAAACACCTTCGTGCTTGCAACTAAACCACGAAGCCTACAACGAGCAATGAATGTCAAGTTTAGACACCTATTCCATTATATTCATTTGAATCGTGTGAATGCATGGGGTGAGTTGGTCACAACACCCCTTATTTAATGTTGGGGGTGGCTCCTCTCTTCTCATCTCATCTTTCTACACCTCCATCGAGAAGCAGTTAAAGTTAAGATATAAGAATCTTTTTACTGTTAATTACTCCATCTCTTTCAAAAGTTGATATAATATTATGTTACTTCACAATGGACATATAAATATTTTGTTTATCGTTGAGATTGGAAGTGAAATATTTTCACCACAATACCACATTTCTTTTATATTCAGTTGCAATATCAATAACAAATTGAGGGATCATTCATACCGAATTGTAATATTAGTGATAAAGACGGTGAAAATAGTGAGAATGAGATTATTGATGTTTTATAATGCTTTTATTTAAAACTAACCCAATATGTATATTCACTTTTTAAAATTATAGTTAACATTATTTATTTATTTAAATATTTCATTTTTATTTTTAAAATGGAGAGGTGTCAACTAGATTTTGAGCATGGAAAGAATTACAAATCTTCCTCATATTGAACGGTAAATAAGCCTTAAAAATATTTTGATTTCAAGTTGTTATCATTATGGTATGGATTCCAATTAGATGTTGGAGAAGAGGATGATTATAGATGTCAAATAATAGTTTTAATAATTGGTTACTTTTAAAAGTTAAATAAAAGATTTCAATACTCTAATTATTTGATGTTTTTTTTTGTAAATTCTACCTAAAATTTGTTAGGATTTCTTGGAATTGTAAGTTTCAATAATGTAATATGAAAAATTTGAGATTTTTCAAGAAGTTGAATCCATTTATGCAATTTGAGTAAACCAGAAGTTTTGATGACACTGGATTCATTTATGCATTAAAAAATCATTTTAAACAAAAAGGAATTGCCAACATTTATATCATTATATTTTGAAAATAACAAAAACTTCTCATAATTAGACCACACCTTAAAAATGGCTCAATCCAATAATAATATAATATATATATATATATATATATATATATTTTAATTTGTTATGTGTTAGTAAGATTTATTTGGTTTGCTACTTGTCTCTAACTTGTGAGATTTATTTTTGATGGCTGAAATTTTTAAAACATTAAAATTATTTATACAATAAAAAAATCAAAATTATCTTATATTTAAAAAAAATTGGCAAAAACTTTTCATAGTTACACTGAAACTTAAAAATGGCTTAATCCAATGTACTTTTCTATTGATTTTTTATTTATATAATGATTTTTTATATGCACTTTGTGTGGACTTGTGAGATTCATTTTTGACTAAACTCACTGCATACAAATATCCAAGTTGTCAAAATTATTTAAACATGTTTGATGGACCACACCATTCCTAAAATTACTTTTTTTTTGGTATTATTCATACGTCGAGTATCTTAAAAGAAAATTATAGTGAAATGACCCAGCATTATGAATTTTATATAATGACTTAAAATTTATAAAAAACAATTTAATATTTGTTTGACGTTGTCGTTCACAGGAAGCTATTACATTCATCGGAAAATTTGTTATATTTAATGGAAATTTTTTAAAAGCCAATCTTGGTAGAGCAATTTTAAAGGGAATCTTTTTAAAACCCAATTTTAATAGATCAACCTTAAAGGGAATCTTTTAAAGCCCGGGACTAAACTAGCAGGGCTTAACCCAAGCCCAATTCTGACAGATCAATCCCAAAGAGAATTTTTAACACAGGGAATTTTTTAAAACACAATCTTGGCAGAGCAACCCCAAAGGGAATCTTTTTAAAGCTCAATCTTGACACATCAACCCCAAAGGGAATCTTTTTAAAGCCCAATCTTGACACATCAACCCCAAAGGGAATCTTTTAAAGCCTGTCAGCTAGACTAGCAGGGCCTAACTCCAAGTTAAAGCCCAATCTTGGCAGAGCAACCCCTAAGGGAATCTTTTTAAAGCCCACTCTTGACACATCAACCCCAAAGTGAATCTTTTAAAGCATGTTAGCTAGACTAGCAGGGCCTAACCCCAAGTCAAAGCCCAATCTTGGCAGAGAAACCCCTAAGGGAATCTTTTTAAAGCCCAATCTTGACACATCAACCCCAAAGGGAATCTTCTAAAGCCCGTCACCTCCCAATCAATGAGACACTTAACAATGAGGACTCAACCACTTGGGCTTAATAAAATTTTATTTACTTATTAGGTTAAAATTATATTATATATTATATATATTATATATATGATATTGAAATTAAATTTTAATTAAAAAAAAATTTTCATTTTTATTGATGAATTTATGAACTTTCCAATCTATTCTAACTTAACATATTTTAATATATTTTGAAAAAGTATTTCAATAAGTCATTTTTTATGGAGTAGTTTAAGTGTATTTTTTTTGAAGTTTCTCCAGATTTATGGTCAAAATCAGGTTAAGAAATTTGTGACAAAATCTTGATTTGTGTTGTTTAATTTAATTTTTTGACATTATATATAGATTCAGTGAGTAAGACACTTTTGGAACACTTCAATTGTAGAAAACATTTATCAAATTTGTAATTTCAATGAATCTCTCAAAATTAAAAAAAAAAAACAACTAAATTTTTATAACAAAATTTTGACTTAATCTTTGACTTTTGACCTAATGCTTATACAAATAACGATGCGATACGAATGCCCCTTATCCTATCCCCACTCTAGAGTAATGGAATTGGGTGGCACGTCAGGAAATATTTAATGCGAGGATCAAGTGTCCCAAAACTAGAGTTTCACCGCTGCTAAATTGACGGGAAAACTCTGCTATTCAGGCAGAAGGATGGCGGGCTCTGAATTTTCTTCGGCATGACATCGAGCTGTGACTTCACCGCCGAATTATCAATCCGAGGTTTACGTGTATTTGCACTACGCATGACGCGTACCGTTTTTTCTGACTTGAATTAATATTTTCTAAATTAACTTATGATTCAACGCTCTATCTATTGCTTGGTTTTCAATCTGCCTGTATAACAAAATCGGTTAACTAGTACAGGAGTCGTCTAACTAGGTGGAGGAATTATTTAGATGATCAAAGTGGCCGGAATCCGGGCAAAAAAATTTCAAAAAATCTTGTAGAGGCAGTGTTTGAATCGTGTTTTTATGGTGGAAATGGATTGAGCACCATCAAAAACGTCTAGAACACCTTAAATTTTGAAGTTTAACAGCTATAACTTGGATTTACAAAAATCCTTGCTGATTTTCTCTGAATATACCCTGAATTTCCATAACTTTCAGGGCAATTCTACATTATAACTGGAGTAAGTTGGATTCACTTGGTATTTTTTATTTATTTATTTTTTAATAGAAATGAAATGAAATTGAATTTTCTATGAGATTAAAAATGGTTTTTAATAGAAATGAAATGATATATACATTTTCTTTGCATTATTATTTTTTATTTATTTATATATATTTAGAGTTTAAAAAACCAAGTTTTAAATATAATATAATATAATATAATAGATTAGTAATTGATGTAAAGTATAGTGAAGGAATAGATTATTCGGGAAGATCATCTTGAAAAATTAAATCACTATTCTTATTTCTAATAGAATAAATATCATATAAAAGATTATTTGAAAAAAGATTGAAATATATAAAATGTATTACTATATTTGACATCACAACTTGCTGTAGTATGTATTACATCTAGATAAAGTGGATTTAATGAATTACATTCTTGGTATTATAGTTGAATCAAAAGGTTTGATCCTAGGCCTCACCATGTTAGCATTCACAATGAAGCAAAAAAATCCATATATACTTAGTGTTTATACATTAGTTGTGAGTTGTTGCTAGTTCACAAAATGGAATGTAGCACTACCCATTTCTTAGTATTAACTTAGTCACTTTTTATTTTCACAGTCATTCCTTCAAAACACCATGTGAATCATTTTGAGTCTTACCAAATAAGGCACTAGACCCTCTTTGAGAACATGTAACATTCTTAATTGCCATGCCATGTGAGTACTTCATTTGATCTATCGCAACTACCACATCTAATAGAGAATGCAAGCTTTGAAGACTTCAAACTACATTAATGCCAAATAGATACTAAAAGGTAGATGTTGAACTAAGATGCTTATGGAGGTTTCCTTTTACTCTTGGGAACAACTTTCCAAACTCTTTAAGAGTAAAATATAAAAGCACTTCCATATTTATTTGCCATGTTATTTCCTCATTGTTGTTAATGTTTAGGTTTACAACAAAAATGAAACTCGGCTAGGTCCATTCTCTGAGGTTACACTCTTCATCTTTTAGTTGACCTTTCTCCAATCTTCAAGTGAAAGAAAGGCACTAAAATTCCATCAAAAGGTCATTAGATATGAAGTCAACCATTGAAAGAAAACTTGGCAAGTATGTCCTGTGCTTGGCCAGTCTTTTGGCTTGGCACCAAAGCTAGCTAAGGCTATATCTAGTCTGCTCATTTAGGCCATACCAAGTCAAAATTTAAAACTAATGAATCTTGAGCTGACTCAATTAACCATGGGATAAATTCAACCAAAGACTCAACAAGTCTACAGGTAAACTTGTAGAGTAGGTTTGACCGATTTGTGGATTTAAAAACTGAGTTTGACCAAATGTTAAATGTTTTATTTTTAAGGAAATTAATATAGTTAAAACAAAATATTGTGTTTTGAGTAATTTTTGGGTCTATTAAATTTTTATTTTTTGATGGTTTCTTGAAGCGAATCCCTATTATTACTCTTCAGATCTACTAATACAACTTCCTTTCAGTTTTGAAACCATACTTTCCAAATTCTGCAGCAATAGATATTTTTTTAGATATATCCCCGTCTTCTCAACAATTCTACTCTTTTTTTGGTTTTGAAAAAGAGAACATAACAGTATGTAAACTCAAAACATAAAGAAAAGCACAGGATTTTCTGGTTCAACAAGGATTTCTCTTGCTGTCCAGATCCATCCAAATGTATCTGAGAATGCTAACATGGTATAACCAAAAGAGGAAGATAATTTCAAATGTTGTCGTAGCTGTTTAAAATATATTTTCTATAATAAAAGAAAAAAAATATGAATACATGGGATTGAAGGGGATTGTTGAAATATGGCAACAAGAATATTCCAATTCATTTTGTCTTTGAATTAAATTGTAAATTAAAATCGAATTTAGTCTTAACAACTACTTGGAAATAATTAATTGATTTATTTTAAATTAATTAGTTGGAGAAATTCAAGTTAGAAGTCTTTCTGAATCATGTAAGAGTTATCCCTTAAATTAAGGAGATATGATTGAGTTATATTTGAGTTGTAATTAGCTAACTCAGTTTATTGAGTTAAGTCCAGTTAGATTAGTTCCAAACTATTTAAACAGGAACGCAATAAAATACAGAGATAACCATATACACAAAGATGCAGCGGAAATAATACTTCATTTCATTAATGGAAAATAGTGAAATATGCTTACAACCGGAAATAGAAATAAACCAGCGAGGGCGATGGTAGCTTATCTCTGAGAAGAGATGTGTGGCTACATGCCTCTGAACTATCTTACAATGAGGCTTGAAGGCCTATTTATTGTTGAGAAACAATGGAAAACATTCCAAAACCTAACCCTTGAAGATGAAACCCCAAACTATGGGCCCCATTTGGGTAAATTGGTACATCAACTTCCCGGAGTCGTAACTTTGGCATACGATCTCCGTTTGACGCGCATGATAGCCCGTTGGAAAGATCTCTCCGAGGACTACGACGGGAAAGATCATTTTTTGTAAAAACAATCGTGGAGCAAGATTTCCCAAAAAACGTCGTTTAGGGCCTCAAAACAGCTCCGGAAGTTCAAGACCCGAAAAACTGCTAAAAATAGTAAACTGCGCTATAATTAAGGAAACTGAAAATGTTGAGATGGGTGTCTAGGTGGACTTGGTAGGTGGCCACCAATATCCACCTGGATCATTCCTCCCCCCTTAGGAAGCAATGGTCCCCATTGCGTTGAGTTCCTCCATGAGATGAGGAAACTTTTG
>APFE030850039.1:252934-308234 GCA_000404065.3 Pinus taeda
ACATCAACTTCCCGGGGTCGTAACTTTGGCATACGATCTCCGTTTTACGCGCATGATAGCCCATTGGAAAGATCTCTCCGAGGACTACGACAAGAAAGACGATTTTTTATCAAAAAAATTGCAGAGTAAGATTCCCCAAAAAACGTCGTTTAGGGCCTCAAAACGGCTCCGGAAGTTCAGGACCCGAAAAACTACTAAAAATAGTAAACTGCGCTATAATTAAGGAAACTGAAAATGTTGAGGTGGGGGTCCAGGTGGACTTGGCAGGTGGCCACCAATATCCACCTGGATCAGAGTTATCCCTTAAATTAAGGAGATAGGATTGAGTTATATTTGAGTTGTAATTAGCTAACTCAGTTTATTGAGTTAAGTCCAGTTAGATTAGTTCCAAACTATTTGAGGAACTAATAGTGAGTTAACAATCAATTGATGCATTAATGCACTCAACTAGTGCTACTCCAATTAACTGAAGATTCCCTCATCAGAAAGTCATGCATGTCTATTATGAGAAAGACCCAGTTGGGATTAAAGTTCAAGAACAAGTACTATCAGTTGCATGTGTTTTCTCATGGAGAAAACTCATGCATGCAATCAAGGATTCATCCTTGAGGATTACGTAGTTTTGAAGGTATTGTTTTCCACTTGGTAATAGGAAAATCATCCACAAGGATCAGTGCAAGGAAATAGGAGCTTGGAGGGCAGAGACAAAGGCTAGAGAGAAGCCAAGATTGCCTGTGAGCATCTATGAGGATTGTACTGAGAGCTGGCTAGTTGTGAGAGCTAAGGATTTGTATAATTCCTATGTATTTCCACCATGTATGATAATACAGTAGTGTGGGGATTTTAGCTGAGGCTTTCCCCAAAGTATTTTCATGTGTATTGTGCCATTGATTCTTCTTCTTCTGGTTATATTGTTCAACTCGATCTTTAAGCTTCCACAATTTGATAGTAGAAGTAGGTTATAGTATTTTTCTTTGATTTATATTGCATTAATGGGTTAACGTACACAGATTTTCTACATGGTATTAGAGTCGTGAACAATATACAGAGAAGAGAATGCGAAGTTTGAAGTTCGGGGTTGCAGATGCAAATCGAATTCATATCATACTTCAAGGTTGGCCAATGGCGTTCTATGGCTTGACACTCGAGTATGCCTTGGAAGGTAGCTCGAATTATATCGCATGGAAAGATAGAATGGAGGTTGTATTAGAAGACAATGGCTTGAAGGAATTCATTGATCAAGAAATCCCAAAGGCAGCTTCAACTAATGCACAAGAGTTGGCTGAGTGGAAGAAGTGTGTGGTGAAGGCGAGACGAATCATCTTTGAGGGAGTTCAAGACCATATTGTCTTGAGTCTCCATGGGAAAGATACTCCATTTTCAATGTGGATGACATTGAAGGACCTCTATCAGAATAATAGCGGCTAGAGGAAATTGGTGCTCAAGGATAAGTTTCGAAGAATCAAGATGGAGAAGGGTGATACTATTTCCACATATTTGAACAAGCTCACCACCTGCAAGCTCACCACCAGGACTCTGTGAATGGAAGGGAGAAACTGCTAGATTGGGAACGACTGTGGTCGGACCTTATGCAAGAGGAGATCAGGAAGAGAACATGAGATGGTTCTTCATCCAAGAATGATGATGAAGAAAATCTTTCCTGAGCAAGTAAGGCAAGGAAAGGGAAGGGGAAGGCTTCCCATTTCAAATCGAATTCTTCTCATGGAGGGAAGAAGGGTGACATATCTAAAGTAAGATGCTTTAATTATCACAAGATGGGACATTACACGACTAATTTCCCATTGAAGAAGTCCAAGAAGAGATCCTCGAAAGGATCATAAGGTGAGGCATTAACCTCTAAGTTTGAAATAAACTTTACCCTCATCGCATGCATGGTGTCATTGATGATGAGTTGTGTCTGGTATCTTGACAGTGGAGCCTCATTCCACATGACCGGTGATAAAAATTTATTCAGTGCCTTCGAGGAGAAAGACCTCAAGATGTGCATAGAGATGGGTGACGACAGAAGGTATAGTGTTTCAAGAGTCGACACAGTTTCTTTTCAGAGGGAGCATGGAGCTCCTCTCACCTTGACAGATGTGATGTATGTTCCTGGACTAAAGAAGAACTTGGTATCAGTTATGATGTTGGAGGAAAAAGGCTACGATGTTCTCTTTAGTAAAGGAAAGACATTCCTAAGACATATAGCCATGGGTTAGACAAAGAGGATAGGGATTCAGGTGAATAATCTCTATAAACTAGAGGTAGATGATTGTGCAACATTGAGTACAAAAGCAAAATTGGTGCAAAGCCAAGACATTGGCGAGTTATGGCATAGGCGGTTGGGCCATTTGCATCATGGTGTTTTGAAGGTAATGCAATAGATATCTACAGGACTTCACAAAGGTAAACTTGAGCAATTTGACCCATGCAAAGGTTGTACCTTGGGAAAGTACACCAAGTCTTCTTTTCATGATCGAGATAGTCGAGCAGAGGCTATGTTAGAGCGAGTTCATACTAATTTGTGTGGACCATTCTCGACGACATCCACATCGAAGCAAAGGTATTATGTGATTTTCATTGATGACTATTCTCATAAATGCTGGATTTATTTCAAGTAGAAGAAGGACCAAACTTTCACAAAGTTTTGTGAGTTCAAAGCTTTGGTAGAGAAAGAGTCAAGGAAGAAGATCAAGGCCTTGAGAAATGACAACAGTGGAGAATATGTCTCTCAAGAGTTTGAGGACTTCTGTGTTGGGTTGTGTTATATTCTTTCCACAACTAGCCCACGTAGTTAACTGGGGGGTTAGAGGGGGGGCGAAGCGCCCCTTCGTTGCGCTGATTGGTGTAGCGTGGGGGGGGGTCACAGGGGGTTTGAGGTGTACCTATAACCCCACTTTATGGGGTCTGGGGCTTATGTTAGGACGGGCAGACCCACTTATGGTTTTGTGCATGATTTTCATACATGTTTTTTGCACGTGATGGTTTTTGGTCCATGGTATTGGATGCTTCGACATGTATAAATATGTATTATAGCATTGAAAGGAATATAATGAAAAATCAAGATGGTAGTCCCAGTTTTGGGATCCAGGGGAAATCTTTGTGTATATGTGTTTTGCTCTCGCATTGTTTGTTTTCTGTGTTTTAGAATTCGTATACAAGTAATTTCTGTACAGGGTTAAAAACCTACATTCTGTGCAACGAAAGGAATTAAATGAGAGTTGATGACACCTCATAACCCATAGTAGTATGGGGTTGTCGAGAAGAAGAACATAACTATTGTAGGGGCAACACGGGCAATGCTGCATGACCAAGGCCTACCACTTCACTAGTGGGTTGAGGCATGCAACACAATGGTCTATTTGCAGAATAGAAGCCCACATCACATACTCGAGATGAAGACATTAGAGAAGCTTTCTCTGGTAAGAGACCATATGTGGGTCTCTTCAAGATCTTTGGCTCATCGGTATATTTCCATGTGACAAAGGATGCATGGAAGAAGCTTGAGCTGATAGCAAAGTCGGGGATATTTGTGGGGTACACTGATACACCTCACAACTACTGAGTGAACTTGCCTACCAGTCGGAGGACAGTGGTTCGCAGAGATCTCAATTTTGATGAGCAGAAGGCCATGTGAGTTTCCCTTGAGAGGGAGCTCCAACTACAGGCTATGGAGGAACTGTTGGTTCCTAAGGTAGAGAAGCCTTAGATTGATGTGGAGAAGCCGCATGCAGATGTTCCAGGAGTGGAGATATCCACTCAAGCAGAGTCTTCCAGAGATGGATGGAAGCGCACAAGAGAAGATAACAAATTGTTGGAGGATGTGAGAGAGAATGTGGGAGCACCATTTTCTCAGTGCAGATAGAGGAGGTCACCTAAGAGGTATATTGGATAAATGGCCCTTGTTGGGGAATGTTTTGAGACCGATCCATCTTCCTTTGAGGAAACAATGCAGTATCTGATTTCGGTTGATGCTATGGTGGAGGAGTATGACTCCATAGTTCATAATAGTGCTTGGGACATGGTTTTGAGACTGGAGAACAAGTCAGTTGTGAGTTCCTGTTGGCTTTACAAGGTAAAGCAAGCTACTGATGGTAGTGTAGAGAAGAATAAGGCAAGAATTGTTTCCCATGGATTTTCACAGGTCGAGAGGATCATGTTGCTACAATATATTCCAATAGAGGAGCAATATGCTGACATTTTGACAAAGGAATTGTCAAAGTGTAAATTCGAGTTCCATAGAGACAGGATTGGGGTGGCAGATAATCCCTTTCTTGTTGAGAGGGAGTGTTGAAATATGGCAACAAGAATATTCCAATTTAATTTGTCCTTGAATTAAATTGTGATTTAAAATCAAATTTAGTCTTAATAGCTACTTGGAAATAATTAATTAATTTATTTTAAATTAATTAGTTGGAGAAATTCAAGTTAGAAGTCTTTCTGAATTCATGCAAGAGTTATCCCTTAAATTAAGGAGATAAGATTGAGTTATATTTGAGTTGTCATTAGTTAACCTAGTTTACTGATTTAAGTCCAGTTAAATTAGTTCCAAACTGTTTGAGGAATTAATAGTGAGTTAACAGTCAGTTGATGCATTAATGCACTAAACTAGTGCTACTCTAGTTAATTGAAGATTCCCTCATCAAAAACTCATGCATGTCTATTTTGAGAAAGACCCAGTTGAGATTAAAGTTCAAGGATAATGTACTATCAATTGCATGTGTTTTGTTTTGGAGAAAACTCATGCATGCAGTCAAGGATTCATCCTTGAGGATTACGTAGTTTTGAAGGTAACGTTTTACACTTGGTAATAGGAAAGTCATCCACAAGGAATAGTGCAAGGAAATAGGAGCTTGGAGGGAAGAGAGGAAGCCTGGAGAGAAGCCAAGATTGCCTGTGAACATCTCTAAGGATTGTACTGAGAGCTGGCTAGCTGTGAGAGCTAAGGCTTTGTATAATTCCTATGTATTTCCACCATGTATGATAATACAATAGTGTGGGATTTTTAGATGAGGCTTTCCCCAAAGTATTTTTAGATGTATTATGCCTGTTAGCCTCCTGCTGCAACAGGTTACTCATATTTCATGATTGACATTTTTACAGGCCAAATATGTCATACTTTGCATGCTGCAATGCTCCATATTTTCTCACAGACACCAAAGAAAGAGGCCATAAAAGAATGCTAGTCAAAGTGCAACTTCTGCATTCCAATTTTGAAGAAGTATTCCATTTCTGTAGAATTTTCATGCTAAAGGGAGGTCCAAACAGCTCAATCTTGGTCTCCCTAGGTTTCAATTTCCTGTTTTAGAATATAGAGAATGAAGATCTGTCCAAACAGCTTAATCTTGGCAGATTTTTAGATAGGTAGAGAATCAAAGGAGCCCAATTGCTTAATCTGGGCCCTTGGAAGAAATAAGGGTAGTTTGTAGATAGGAAGACATAAAAAAGAAAAGTTGAAAAGCTGGGTCTGCAAGTCTAAGTGCAACCAAACCCAAAAAGAAGAAAAAATGTTAGGTAAGTAGGCTGGGTAGGTAGTTTTGTGGTTGCAGAATCATTGATTATGATAAGTTTTTGTGTTTTCAAATGTTATATCTATTCAATCAGTATGGCAAGGAAGTTCCCAACTGAAGGACTTCAAGTGAGGCATGTCTAACTCCCCCTTCTTCTCTCCCCTAAATCATTTACTAACTCCCCCTAAAGAGGTCAAGATCTGCTTGATATCTCTTAGTTCATCATTTTCCATATCATTTTCCTTGGTAAAGGTCTGCTTTACTCAAGGAGGGTCCACACTCTCTCTACAAAGTTCTATTTCCCCTTAAAAGCCTAAGATCTCTAAAACTTAGCGCTTTCTTGTCATTGTCATATTAACCCCTGACATTATTATGTAAATCCCTATATATTTCCCTTCCCCCTACTAAACTATAGTAATTATTCCCCTATGTAAATATCCCCTTCCTCTGGTTGAAACATAACCATAAGTATCTCCTTGGGAATTACTAAGTCACCTGGATCTTAGTAAGAACCCTCATCTCTGCATATTTTCCCTCCAAGGTGTTTGGACTCCTTCCAAACACAAAAACTACTTCCAAATTGCATTAATCCACCCCCCACCTCCACCCCGAACCACCGCGCATTGTATTTTTGGAATTTATTAACGTTGGATTAATAAATAACCAAGCGCTGAAACAATTAACCCTTAACCTAAAGTTTAAAACCCACCTGCGGCTGCAAAAATTAAATTATAACGCGCGCGCTGTTCCACTAAACCTCTGTCATTTTCCCCTCCCGTCCACCATCGGATTACCCCTCCTAGATCCGATGGCCCTCGTTCATATCGGGCCCCCTCTTGTGAGTGTTCGTTAGCACCCGATGTCCGACGGTTTCACCATCGTACACCAGGACAGCTCGCGGGATCCCATTGCATCGGGCCACCCCTAGCAAAAACCACCTCCGTACCAAAGGCGGTCTGATGCATACCAAAACCGCCCTCCGCTCACGTAACAGGAGTGCCGCGTCACCCCGCCACGTCACCTCCACCTCACCCCTTCCTGCCTGTGCCCTGCTCACGTCACCCTGCCACCATGTCCCGCCACGTCATCACCCTGCCATACTGCCATGTCACACTGCTAACATCACATCCGTATAGGGGGTCCCACTGCTGACATCATGCTTACGTTACCTGCCGTACCACTGACATCATGCTGACGTCAGCAGCCAAAAAAAGGAAAAATGCGCAAGCACAAAAGTCAAGCTTCGAAAGCCAGGAATGAAAAACAGAGGCAGTTTTCGATGCGCGATTAGCGCGAAGCGCTAATCCCGCATCACTACAGGAAATATGCCATATTGGAGAATCTTTAGGGAATCTTTTGATTCCTTAGCCCTTCTTGCACCGAAGAAGGCAGAAAAGGCCTGATTTTGCAGTTTTGAATGCATCCGAAGACAGAGAGAGACCCGATTCAGATGTTAAAGAGTATTAGAGCCAATATGCAGCCAAAAAACCATTTCAAAGAGTATCAGTGTAGCGGAAAAGTGTATCAGCGGAGATCTTCTCAGGGCTCGAGGCGAATGAAGCATTAAAAAAAAAACTTGAAAGTCAAGAAGCAGTTAAAGAGGCATTCAAAACTCACCAGCATAGATGACTGCACATTGAAATTCCCAGAAGATCAATGGACCAGAACTCAATGCACAGTTATTACACAACCACTGCACCAAGTCACAGAGGACACCACATCAATTCACCTTTAATCCAGTTGCCTCTAGTGCAACCCAAAAGGACTTACTTGCATTTAATTCCAGCATAAGTTAGGTCTTAGAAAGCTCTTTTCTTGCAGACTTGTTTAGGTCGGTTGTAATAAATACTTTATATATTTTGCCTATATATACCACCCTGAAACATGTAAGAAGGTTGTTGGTTGCTTGATCCTGGTTGGTTTGATGTTTTGCTCGAGCAGAGACTCGCACTGTAAATGTGATAATTTCTATAATCAAAGACTGCTGAAATGCATGGATTTTGAAACTGTCTGATGTATCTAATTGGCCGAAGAGTGACTATGGAATTCCTGTGCTTCTACATGATTCAATAAGTGTTCCTCAACTCTGTTTAGTTCTTCATGTTTGTTTTATCACTTATTTCCCATCATCTAAAATTGCAGGAAGGAAGAATAGTTTAGGATTTGCTTAGCAGCACCCTATGCTCAATTTCTGTGATTTTTACATGTTTTCATCAGGAATAGTTATGAATATGCATACTTAAATGATCATGTTTACACTATTTCTTTCACAATGCTAGTTTAGGAATTCTTAACTGCTCCTAGATAACCATTGGTTCACCTCTCTTCTCCGTTAGCTGATGAAAGATTCTTAATTGCCTTTCATCACTGACTATCATCCCATCTTTTTAGCAATTGGTAATTGTTTCATGTGTAGCTATCCTGCTCCATAATCCTCTTGTGACCAAGAAAACGCAACAGCAAGCCTTAATCCATGACTCCATGCCCAATGATTTGAAATTGATCACACTATCCCTTGCCTCTTTTGCTTGAGTGCATCTTCCTTCCATTCAAACCCCATCCAAACAAAAAATCAAAACCCCTGAACCCAATAGCTAGCCTATAATCAACATCAGCAAAGCTAAATCATTAAGAGAGAGCCCTCTCTGATTGCAGGTGGGCTAGAACTTGCAATCCAAAGATTGGTTTGCGGTTACCTTGGCCGTATCCCTTCAGGAGCTTAGGGACAACCTGTGTGATAACAGAAGGGATGGGGAGAGAGAGACAGCAATGGGGTGGAGAAGAATATGTGGGTGAGTGATGTGAAAAGGGAGAGAGAGTGTGTCTTTTCAAATGTGAGAGTGATATGGTAAAAGGATGGGGAAGTGAGAGAAAGGGAGAGTGTGGGATGCAAGAGAATTGTGGGGGGCACAGAGAGAAAGATATAGAGTGATTTGGATAGGGTTTGTTGTGAATGATAAATCAAGGAGGGCTAGAGAGAGAAAGAGGAAACAAGAGGGAGGAGAAAGAGATAGAGAAAGGGATAGGGATGAGAGATTATATGTATGACTGAGTGAACTTGGGCATGAGAGAAAGATAGAGAGAGGAAGAGTGATAAATAGAAATATGGTATGGGGAGATAGATAAATTTATAGGGTGGGGTACAGAGAAAGGCTTGGAGGGAAAAAAAGAGAGAGAGAAAGAGTGAGAGAGAGAGTTGGATACAATTTTTTATGAAGCATGGACGGTTTGAGAAATAGAAAAATTACAAGAGAGGAAGAGAGAGAGGGATAAAGAGGGGAAGTGAAAGGAAGAAATATATAGAAACAAAGAGGGAGGTATACAATGATAGAGTTTGAAGTGGGTGATGGAGGGAGAGAATGGGGGGTACGGAGAGAGAGGGAAGGAAAGAGGGAGGTAGGTAGAGATGGAGGTAATCAGGGGAGAAAGAGGGAAAGAGGGGGATAGAGGTAAAGGGAAGAATAGATAGATATATAGAGAGAAATGGGAGAGAAATGGAGAGAATGGGAGGAATTAAGGGGGAGATGGGAGATCGAGGAGGAGACAAAGAGAGGGGGGGAAATGGGATAAGGGAAAGAGGGAGAGAAGGGGAGAGTGAGAGAAATATAAATTCGGGTCATTATGAAGGAGGGGTTGAGTGATTGAGGGAGGGATGGAGATAAATATGAAGAGGGGGGAGAGAGGTGGGTTGTATTTAGGGGAGGAGGGAGAAACATATAGATATACATAAGGGGCATAATAAGTGGTGGGGAAGAGAGAGGGAAGGCGGGAGAGAGATAGTGAGAGAGAAAAACAAACACATAAGTGGAGATAGATATTGGGAGGTTGATGGGAGAGATATGGTGAGCAAGTGAGGGATATGGAGAGAGAAGGGGAAAGGTAGGGATATAGAGAATGAGATGGAGGAGGGAGAGACATGGAAGAACCCACACACACATATATGGAGAGAGTCATAGAGAGAGAGTGTGGGGAATAGAATGAGAGAGGGAGGGAAGAGAGAGAGAGGAGGAAATAGGAGATATGTAAAATGAGAAGAGGATATATAAAGGAGGGAAGGGAGACTAAGGTAGGGAGGGAGAGAGGCAGAGGGATAAAAGTGGATGGATTTTATTGTGAAGGAGGAACTAACGGAATGAGTGAGGGGAAAGATGAAGTCAGAGAGAGATGAAGAGTGAGAGATAGAGAGTGATGACATAGGAGAAAATCAGACATGTGGATAGGGTGAGAAAGATTGGGAGAGGAGAGAAGGAGGGAGATAGAGATATATATTGAAGGAAAATAGAGAAGGGTGATATATATATATATATATATATATATATATATATATATATTATATATATGTTGGAGAGGAGATAGATAGTGAGTTAGAGAGAGAAGAGGAGAGAAAAATGAGAAAGAGATAATGATGAAAGGGAAAGAGAGAGGAAGAGAGAAAGTGGTAAGAAGAGGAGGAAGAAAACTAAAATGATATATATATATATATATATAGTAGGTCAGGAGAGAGAGAGAGTGAAAAGGAAGAATGATGAGGGAGAAATAGCCCCCTTTATCTCCCATAACTCTACATCTCTATCCATATTCTTCTCTACTCTACCTCTCTCTCACTTCCCCACTATCCCCCTCTTACTAATTAGCTTTCTCTCTTCGTCCCTCTCTCTCTCTACCTTCTCCACTCTCTTCCTTTCTCTCTCTCCTTCTTTTCTTATATCACTCTCCCCTACTGTTACCACTTTCTCTCTTACAACCCCCCATAGCCCTCCCTCCCTCTCTATCTCTCCCCCCTCTATCGCTCCCTCTCTCTCTTTCCCCCCTTCTCTCTTCGATTTCCCCCTTTTCCTCTCTCTCTCTCTCTCTCTCACGGATGTAACCATCTCTCTATGTCATTCCCTATCCTCGATCTCTCTCTCTCTCTCTCTCTCTTGCTCTCTCCCTTGTGTTAAATCCCTCTCTCTCTTCCCCACCTCTCTCCCCAGATGCCTCCAAATTTCCCCCTCCATTACTCTCTCACTTTATCCATCAATGCCTCACCCATTCCCTCCTTCACAACAACCCCAACACGCACTATCTCACTCATCCATCCTTTCATCTCTCTACCCTCTCCTCTCTAAACATTCCTCCCTTCTCTCTCTCTTATGAAAACCTTGTTGATATCTCTCCCCTCACTCCTATTTTCTTTCTCTCTTTTAAACTATCCCTTCCTCTCCTTTCCCCAATATGCCCCATATTTCCCTCTTTATGCCTTTATTCTCCTACCTCTCTCTCTCTCTCTCTCTCTCTCTCTCTCTCTCTCTCTCTTTTTTACACTCCACATCCTCTCTCTCTATTTTTTCCCCGCCACACCTCTTTTTCAATTTTTTCTATACCTCTCTCCCCATTTCTCCTTATTCCCCATCTCTCTACCTTTCTCTATGTTTTTGTTTATGTCTACTTTCACATGTTTGATTCACTCCCTATCTCTTTATTCCCCATATATTTCATGTATCTCCCACTATATGTCTTCCCCTCTACTCCCTCTCACCCTATACCTCCCTCCCTCTCCCTTGCTCATTGTCACCCTCCCTCTCTCCCTCCCTCACTTCAAGGAAAATACCTTCAAGTGGAGGTTATAATGAAAGTTTTTAATGTTATAAAATTGGAAAAAATTGTTAAAAAAGCCTTTGCTACAACATTAATTTTCAATAGAGGATTTTTAGTGCAGATGATAATAAAACTTCATCACAATTGAAAAATATCTATGTGGTCTTAGGTTTTAGTGAATGTTTTTTTAGCAGTGTACTTCATGGAAACAATAACACCAGTCCTCTAAATGAATAAAAAGTAGCAGGGTTGTATACGTAACCAAAATCCCTAAGGCATTTAATACAAAGAACACAAGTGCCTAAAATGTATACAACTCCAGTGTGTATACATTAACAAAATACCCCATGTTGTTCTTTTCAGGAATGACATTGGGACAGGGAGAAAAATATCGTCGAACTGATGCTTTAATTTAAACATGCAACTTCGATGCATATGATTTGCATAAAAGAACTAATGAGTTACTCATATAAAAGTATAGGTGATGTTAATTTGAATATTGCACCATGGTTGGAAATAACATTTTGTAGCATCGGGTCATTAGTTATTTGAAAGGAGGGTTCTTTAAGAATTATAGTACACCAGGGTGCTAAATGCAAACAACATCGTTGCTTGAAGAATATAACTCCCCGTTATTGTAGTTTTTAGAAAAGGAATGAACCATGCAAAAGAGCTTGAAGTAATGGTGTTTTTAGATAAAATACCACATTGATGTGTCTTTATGTTATAGGTGCATTGGTATTTTTTATGAGATTTTATCCTTCTTAGAAACATTGACCTGTGACACTGCAATTATTCTGATTTTTAAATTTCACTATTCATCAAAAAATCGACATATATCTTATAACAACATTCATATAAATTAAATTTTGATGATTGCATTTGTATTTGATGTTTCGATTAATTTTTTATGACATCATGTTTTGCATTTGTTTGTTGTAATATTTAATCATCCATATATTTAATTAGTGGTGTAACATTACACAACGACGTTGGATAATGCAATAGAATAAATTAAAATGTATTTTATTGTATAACAATAAGAGCCCCTTTTTCATACAAAATGGGATACTTGTTCTTAATCCCTTTTCTTCCAATTGGCACACTATGTCCATTACATTAAACAAAATTTCTAATTTTCACAGACAATTATTTCAAAACATACTAGAACTTGCGTTTCATCCAAAGAGATCATCATTCTTCATTAGACCAATTGTCACTTCTCGAGCTGCTTCCATGACTTGGGGTATTTTGACAAATGTTTTGTTGATTGTTGTAACATACGTCTCCTCTATTTATTTTTTTTGTTCCAAATCTCATTAACCCATGTGAATATACAATATGCACTTTGTGATTTTTGTCTTCCTCCCCTATCTAGTGAATATAGTTTAGATATACACTATATCTAAACTTAAACTTTGGTTTGGGGAATACACATTATTATGAGGTGGAGCGCTTATCAACCTTGGTGTAAGGTCCTAACAACATTGAAATGGCTATTTAATTTAGTATTGGGAAAATGGAGTTAATTGCTTTTCCCTTCACCTGTCAGCTCATTCTTGCAAGCTCTGCATGGTCTAGTGTACACTCACCACATACGCCAAGTCACATGGGTATGTATGGAGATGATTTGCATTGGGGTTTTTGACAGGTGAATATTTGTTAAGGGGTTTTAATAGTTCGTATCTTTTTTTCTCTACTTTAGTCATACCCTAATCCTAACCCTACTTCATTTCACCATTCCCTTTTGGAAAAACACTATGTTCGCTGGTGTGAGGGTTACTAAAATCTCACCTCTGTTAATGGTGCTCTAAACAAAAACTGATGGAGTCACTTCCCTCCATGCTCAAGTATTCACCCTTCTTTGTAATTATGTAGTTTAAATACGTTCCTTTGGTTTATAATTGTTGTTGATAGTTGTGCTTAGCATTGTCCTAGTGCTTTTGTTCACGGGGATTGTTCAAGATGAATGTTGTTCTATTCGGGCATCTACAGGGTGAAGGAACAACCTCAGCCATTATCACTATGGCCACAACCCTCAAGTCAATATCCCATTTCTGCCCCATAATCTTTCCCCTAGTTTTTACGTTTTTTCCACTGTAATTTTCTAAGTATTGGTTACTTTGTGTGCCACATGTTCTTTTACAAGAGAATGGGGTTTTACAGGTGATAGAAACATCCCGATGCCCAATTTCCAGGTTGATTTGCGTTGGTTTTATGGGTATGGGTGCCAACATATCGTCCCACATGATTGTATGCTACTAGGCTACATAATCTATGGGCAATTCTCTTGTTGATAGAGTGTAGGTTGTGAAAATAAGGAGCATTGGTTAAATTTTGGGTTTATTTTGTTTTATTGAGTTGTTGCATTGGTGTACTTGTTTACACTGTAATATTCTATAACAAGGTTCTGTGGCATTACCACAAGGTTTATTTATGACCCTAACTTGGAATATTTTTTGTAGGAAGGATCATAAAACATTCCTATGCACAAGTGTTTACCTTTGTTATGGTCTCCATCCTTTCGAAAACAAGGTGACTAATTCACTCTTCCTCCATCGATTCCTTTTTGAGATCTTCTCTCACTACAGTCTAGAAAGATGTTATAACTTATCTATATTTTAATTAAGACTAGAAAGAATTTATTTTCACTTTTGAAAATTACTATTTATTCTCTCCTCCTAATCTTTCTAAGATGTTATTGTAACATCTACCTTAGTGACAAGCTTAAATCTAGCATAGGGTTTTTATTCACTACTACATCGCCAATCACATTTGGAAGTTAATATATTCTGTGTCAGAACTTTCGATCATATTAAGTTTGTTAATCATTCCAGTATTTAGAAATTATTCCATGGGTTTCGTGTTCTTCTGATGGCTCATATTCCTCTAACGGAGTTGTAAGCTGTGCAATCATGGGTTTTGATACCTCACTAATTTTTCTTCAGTTGTGTATTACTGGCTCCCTTTCTTTACTGTAATTTGTTTTGACTATAAGAATCTAAAAGTGAAATCTGCGTACATTCATTTTGTGTTTATGAGCATAGATCTATTTTTCACTATATTAACCTTTTCTCTGCAGCTATCTTTCAAATTTAGCTACATGCGTATCTATTTTAGGCTTAAGAGGTTCTATCCTAATGCATAGTCTCATGATTATTAATGTGGATGTATTATATCCTATAACTGATACTTGATTTTGTGGTATATTTTGGTTAATTGAGCTTCTACATGCAATATCAATACCTCAATTTGGAAGTACATTCGTGCATATTCCTTTACCTACTACTTCATATATCAACCGTGTACAAAGTGGTTAGAATTAATAGTACAAGAAACACAACTTTTCGTCATATAATCATGTGTGCAACTATTTTAATGATAGTTTATCTTACAAGTTCTCATCTAATCATTTTCACTATATGGGGTACTGCATGTTTAGTAAATTCATATTTAATATTGTATTTATGTCAGTCATGTTCATATCATACAGGTTGTATCTGGTTATGCAATAGTGAAATGGTTATTTTATCTTTTCATTCATCAAATACTTAAATCATATTCCTTGTGTGTTTACATTGCATGCCTAATAATTTTGTTAGGAGTTAAGACTCAAGAGTTCCTTTACATGTATGCGATCGAAACACAGTGGAGATCCACAAGAAGCAAAGCTTAGGCTTTTGCAGTGATCTCATGTATCCATTATATCTAACCATGTTGTGACTACTATGTATATTAATTACCTTCCTCTAGAGCATTTAGGTGATCAAAACTACAATTTTGATTTTAATATTGTAGCGCCATCCTGCCTTATAATAGCAAACCAACACCCACAAAAGAACTTGTAAAAGTCTTGTAATTCTTAAAACATATAGCATTAGTCTAATTCCTTAGGTTCCATATAAATAGTCAACCTCACATAATCCATTAATGATTTATAACAACCCTTTCTCCATTTCAATAGAAGGTAAACAATAATGTTCATTGATGACTAAGATTGCACTTAATTTTATTACAACAGATTATATCTCTATGATATATATTTCAGAAAACAGAGGAAATGCATTTATGTGCAAAAAAAATAGTGAATTAAATATTTCAATAGCTTTAAAACATGAAATACATACATCTACAATAATTAATTCATAACTAATGATTCAATAGAGATTGATTTAGATATTTGAGAAAACATTGTCCACCGAACCACGAACTACCTCCAATTCTCCCCCAAGCTCGATTCTCTTTCCAAGACAATCAACAACCTCTATTGATTCTCTCCTTTTGTAATTATTCCCTTCTTCATGATATTATTTCCAATTTAGTGGCATCCCTCTTTTCTAAGCTTTATTGCTTTCTTTCCTACGATTTTTCTTTTAAAGCCTACCTTTCTCACACATATTGCTTTAAAGGCAAGAAGTCTTAGCCCTTTTCTCCAACTATGTTTTTTCTAAGGGAATTTATCTCCCTCCCTTAATCTTATATAGAATCTTTAAAGATTTAAATCATGAAGAATTAATAGTCTTATTTGGATTGTCTTCTCTGAATGCATATTTTCCTTAGATATTAAGTTATTTTATTAATAAGAAAATACATACAATAATTATTCCAATTTTGTTAGCTTCACTGCCATTTATTATACACATGCATTAAATAATAATATCTACTAGGGGATGTCACATCCTCGACTCCTTATTTTCACATCATCCTTGGTGTTTACCTCATATGTGTATGATGCTGGAAAAATGATGGAAATTTTTCCACATCTCATCCTCTCTCTCCCAAGTGGCCTCCTCTGAGGTGCAGTGCTTTGATTGAACTTTAACCTGAGTGATGGCTCGATTTCAGAGCCAAATCTCTTTCTGATCGATAATTTTGAACGATTCTACCATGAATTCGCCTTTGGGCTCTACCCATAACATTTTCCAAACAATAATATGAGAGAAATCATGTACTTATTTATTTAGCAAGGAAACATGAAAAAAATTATGAAATTTAATGTGACTTGGGAGAGCTAGTTGATAAACTACAGGTCCTATTCTATCGAAAATTTCAAATGGCCCATAGTAGTGGGGTGTCAATTTTGGGCAAGAGCCCATTATGAGTGTGTTTTTCTTTGGATTTACCGAAATGTATGCATGCTCGCCAATCTTAAATTCCTTATGTGCCCTCTTTTCTTGGGCATAAGTATTTTTGCAGATCCTAGATGGCCTTAATATTTTGTTCAATTCTTCACACTATTTGTTCCATTTCATGTAATGAATCTGGTCCAAGAATCACTGTGCCTCTGGTTGACTCCAACTAAGAGGTTAATGGCATTTTCTAGAATACAAGCCTTCAAATGGGCTCATTTTATTTGTTTCCTGATAGTCGTTGTTATAGGAAAATTTAGCCAAATTTAGGAAATCCTCTCATCTTGTTAGTCAATTCATCATATACATTCTAAACATATCCTCAAAAATATGGTTGGTTATTTCTGCCTGACCATTGGTTTGGGGATGATATGCAATAGTAAATTTTAATTTGGTACCCAGGGTGCCAAACAATGCTTTCCGAAATTTGGAAGTAAATTTGGCATCCCTGTTAGACACTATCATTTTAGGAACCCCATGAAGTTGAAAAAATTCCTTCTTAAAAATTTGTGAGATTTGTATGATGCTAAAAAGTTGACTGTATTGGCAGGAAATGGGTTTCTTTTCTTAGTAGATCCAAAGCCATCATGAGAGAATCATGGTGTCTCTTTGTCCTAGGCAGTTTGGTTATGAAATCTAAGGAGATGATTTCCCATTTCCATTCAAGAATGGGTAGGGGGTTTAATAACTTGGATGGGTGTTGGTGTTCCACCTTCACCCATTGACACTGTAAGCATTTTGTTAAACATTTTGCAACATCCTTCATCATTCTCAGTCACAAAAACTTTTTTCTTAATTTTATAACCATCGTTTGATACCCTAGGTGTCTAGCATTAAGATTTTTATGATATTCATCAAATGTCAGCTATTTTAGTTCTTCTACTATAGGAATATACAATATTTTTCTATAGACTAACAACTTTTCAGAATTTTCGTCGTATGTTAGGACATCAATTTGTTGTGATCTTTGTTTTAATTCTAGATACTTTGGGTCAGCAAGCATACCTTGTTTTACTTTCTCAAGAAAATTAGTATTAACATTGCTAATACTTATGCTCATTATATTATGCGCATGTTTGCTCAACGCATCAACTATCTTGTTCTCTTTAGATTTTATGTGCCTTATGTTAAAGTTAAACTCTCTAAGAAAGGCCATCCACTTGGCTTTCCTAGAGTTTAAATCTCGTTGACTAAAATTATATTTGAGGTTGATATGGTTTATGGTTAGAATGATTTTCTTAGCCAACAGATAATGCCTCCACATTTTTAGTGTGTGTATAATTGTGGCTAAATCCAAATCATACATTGTGTAATTTCTTTCATGTCCCCTTAACTTTCTGGATTCATAAGAAATTATTTAGTTACCTTGCAGCGCCACTCCACCTAATCACTCTATACTAGCATCAGTACACACTATGAACTCTTCATTTTGATATGGTAGTTTCAAAATGGGTTTTGTGGTAAGCACCTTTTTGACTTTATCAAAGCTTCATTGACACTCTACATTGCATTCATAGTTGACTCCTTTCTGTTGTAAAGAGGTGATGGGGTGATCTATTTTTGAGAACCCTTCAATGAACCAGTGATAATATCCTGCCAATCCAATAAATCACTCGACAACCAATACATATTTCGATACTAGTTAGTTCACCATAGCCTTCACATTTTTTGTACTTGGCATACAGATGATTCTCCCTTAATGTTTGCAAAACAAGTTTTAGGTGTTCCTTTTGTTCCTCCTCATTCTTAAAGTACATTAGGATATCATCAATAAACACTAATAAAAGCTTTTCTAGGAATGTGTCGAGAATTTTGTACATTAGGAACATAAAAGTTGTTGGGGAGTTATTAAGTCCGAATGGAAATACAACAAACTTGTAGTGTCCATATCTAGTTCTAAATTTTGTTTTATGGACATCTTCTCGCTTGATTCTCAACTAATGATAACTGGTTCTCCAATCTGTATTTGAAAACATAGTTTCCCCCTGTACTTGATCAAACAAATCATCGATGCAAGGCAACGAGTACTTTTCTTTTATAGTTAACTTGTTTAGTTGGTGGTAGTCAATGCACTTCCTGAATGTGCCATCATTTTTCTTAACAAACAACACAGGTGCCCCACAGGGTGATACACTTGGTCTGATATAGTCCTTGTCTAATAGTTCTTACAACTGCATTCTTAATTCCAGCAGTTTAGGTGTGCTCATTCAGTAAGGAGCTCTAGACATGAGTGCTGCCTTGAGTGGAAAATATATGGTGAAATTTATGTCCCTCTATGGCAGTAAGCTCTCAATTTCCTCTGAAAATACATCTTAGAATTCCTTAATAATAGGTAAAGTATCCAAGGATAGTCATTTTCCTTCGTGTTTTCTTTCCTCCACCTGTACTAAATACAAATGACAGTCTTTCCTCACATGCATTTTCATTTACATTGAAGAAATTTACTGCACTGATATATGCTTGAGAACTCATTGAACAATCTGATTTTATTCGTGTTTTCCTGCACAACTTACTACCTTTGTGAAACAATTTATTAGTGCTCCCTGCTTCTCAAGCCAATCCATGCCAATTAAAATGCTATAGGATTGTAAGGGACGAACATTTAGATCTATTTTAGTTGCATATCAATGTAAATATTAAGGGCATTGTTTTACTTGATTAGTCACTCTTCTCTTGGTACCCGTGGCCATTTGTACTAACCACGCAGTTTGTACATTCAATTTTAAGTGAGCATTTTTCTACCATAAGAGGTCCAATATAGCTCAAATTAGCCCGAGGGTAGATTAAAACAGAAATAGGTTGGTTGAAGATAATACCTTCAATTTCAATCATAGTTGATTGGTGTTATTTCTATCTATCTTCTAGTGCGACGCTTACCGTAGGAATACTGTGGGCAATGTTGTTCGTCATGGTAGCCTCTTGTATAGTCTGAAGTTTTTGCACCAATCAAGGATTGTGGGGATAGTCGCTCTTCAAATGAGGCTCGCCACATCACCAACATTTAAGAGATTCTCTTTCCTTCCTCCTCCCTTCCTCTTTCCATCAGGGTTCATAGTCCTTGATCCTACTTGGGATTGTGTCGTAGCGTTGTTATTTCCTGTGCTAAACTTTTTCCACATATGATCTTTCCCAAAATGTTTCTGGTATTTTAGTTTTTGTCACTTTCTACCAGTAACAGTTCTACTTTTGTCCTTGTTTAACCAAAATTTTGAGTTTTCTCCTTTCTTTCTGAATTGTTGATAACACAGTCTGGATTTTTTGGTTGCCTCCTCTGTGGCTTTTAAGTTATCAAAATTAATGTGCTCCTTATACACGGTGGGTAATTAATTCACAAAATGTTGTACCTTATATTTTTCTTCATTAATATAGGGTACATATCACAAAGAGTTGTCGAATTTTGCCACAAATTCATCCATTAAGAGCTCCCCTAACCTAAGTCCATGAAATTCCTTAGCACGGTCATCATAATATTGTTCAATTAAGTATCAACTTTTAAACCGCTTCTCGAAATATTCCCATGACACAGTCCTTTCCTTGATTAGATGCACTCCTTTAGCTTCCTCCCACCAGAGAGATGTCATACCCTATAGTTCGTAAATGGCCAACTTGGCCTTCTAATTTCTCTTGTACTCATATAGTTGAAAATATTTGGTCATGTTTAGCAACCACAACTCTGCATCTTTTTATTTTTCTCCATCAAAACTAGAGGGTTTGATCCTGTGAAATTCATCTTGTAGTTCAATTTGTTTCTTTTTCTTTTCATTTCATTGGTAGCTTCTATTACTCTCCCACCCACTTTCAGAAGGTTCTGGCTCAATGCCTCCTTTCGCTATTTTCTCTACTTTTGGTTCCATTGTCTTGTGAATGGATTTTTCTATTAATCCACTTATCATGTTTTCCTGTTCCTCACTGGATTTCAACAGTCGTTCATTACTCCTTCTGAGCTACACCAATTGTTTTTGCATGTTGCTAAGTACTTCCAGAAACTGGACATTTGCTAGGGTAGCCTCCTCTCCGAGTTTGATGTGAAAATCCCCAATCCCAATGTTAGTTGGAGTTTCCTCCTCCATTTAATTTGGCTATTGTTACATTTACACAAGCACCTAATTAGTAGCTTTATTGTATTATTTCATTTTTTTGAAACAAAATCTAATAATCCTTCCTTTATTTCCTATAGCAGGTTTGAGGTCCAATGGTGTTCCTCGGCTTTGATACCATATGCAACAAACCTCTCGTATATTTATTTATTTTTTTCCAACTCTCATTAACCCATATGAATATACAATATGCACTTTGTGATTTTGGTCATACTCCCCTATCCCCCCCTCAACTTTTATCGATCCTTATTAATTGTTATCCTAACCCTAGATTTTCATTACTCTACATGGTGTAAATTTATCTCCCTTCATTAAACTATAACATACCCAATACAATATATCTAGACTTACAATTTGGTTGGGGAAATACACATTATAATGAGGTGGAGATATTATCCACCTTGGTGTAAGTTTATAACAACATTGAAATGGCTATTTAATTTACTATTGGGACAATGTATTTAATCTCTCGTCCCTTCACTTGTCAGCTCATCTTCCCCATCTCTGCATGGTCTAGTGTACACTTGCCACATGCACCAAGTCACATGGGTGTATATGGTGATGACTTGTGTTGGGGTTTGTGAACGGTGAAGATTTGTTCAAGGATTTCAACAGCTCGGATCTGTTTTTCTCCACTTTAGTCACACCCTAATGCTAACTCTACTTCATTTCATCATTCTCTTGTGGGAAAAAACTCTATTCAATGGTGTGAGGGTTTACTACAAACTCACTTGTGTTAATAGCACTCTGAACAGAAATTGAGGGAGTCACTTCCCTCCATGCTTAGGTATTCAACCTTTTCTGTCATTCTACAATTTACATGATTTCCTTTGGTCTATAATTGTTTCTCCTAGTTTTTCATGAGGTTGCCATGGTGGTTTCGTTGACAGGGATTGTCCAGGGTGAATGTGGGTCTATTCAGACATTTATAGAGCAAAGGAAGAACCTCAACCATTGTCACTATGGCCATAGCCCTCAGATCAATATCCCATTTCACCCCATAAGCTTACCTTTTGTTTTTATGATTTTTCCACTGTGATTTTATAGCTAATTGCTAATTTGTGCTCGACATGTTTCATTTTATGAGAATGGGGTTCATTTCGTTTTCTTTAGTCTCTTCTTTGGTTTCCCTATTTACACTGTAATCTTCTATTCCCAGGTTCTGTGGCATTGCCACAAGGTTTGTTTATGACCATAACCTGGATTCTTTTTGGCAAGAAGGGTAATACAACATTCCTGTGTATAAGTGTTGAACTTTGTTAGGGTCTCGATCCATTCGATAACAAGGTGACTGGTTCACATTCCTCTATCGATTACTTCTCGAGATCTACTATCGCTACTATCTGGAAATATGTTATAACTTATATGTATGTTAATTATGACTAGAAGGGGTCTAATTTTACTTCTCAACATGACTAGTTATTCTCTTATCCTAAGTTTTCTGAGATGGTATTGTAACATCTCTGATTTATATCTCTATTGTAGTGCTACCTTAATGACAAGCTTAAATATACAATAGGGTTTTTATGCACTACTGTATGGACAGTTTCATTTAAAAGTTAATATATTCTATGTTAGAAATTTGCATTATATTAAGTCTTTGAATCATTTTGGTCTTTAGAATTTATTCCACGGGTGTTGTGTTCTTGTGATGGTTCATATTCCTCTCAGGGAGCTGCATAGTGCAATCATGGGTTTTCATGCCTCACCAATTTTTCTTCGGCTATGTATATACCAGTTCCCTTTCTTTACTATAATTTGTTCTGACTATGACTTTTATGTTTTATGGTCATCATTGGAATTTAATTAAGCAATAAGAACCTAAAAGTGAAATATCGGTACTTTCATTTTGAGTTTATGAGCATAGTTGTATTGTTCACTACATTAAATTTTACTTTGTGACTAGCTTCCAGATTTAGCTACATGCATGTCGATTTTAGGCTTAAGAGGTTATATCCTAATGCATAGTCTGATGATTATTAATACGAATGTATTCTAGTTTATATTCGATGCTTGATTCTGTGGTATATTTTTGGTTAAATGAGATTCTACCTAAAATAACAATACTTATGTTTGGAACTCTATTCGTGCATATTACTTTTCCTGGTACTTAATATATCAATCACGTATAGGGTGGTTAGAGTTAGTAGTACAATAAATGCATCATTTGGTATGTAAACATATCTGTGGATATTTTAATGATAGTTTATCTTACAAGTTCTCATTTAATCATTTTCACTCTATGGGGTACTCTCTATATAGGAAATTCATCTTTAATATTGTATTTCTATTAGTCTTGTACATCTCATTCATACTGTATTTGGTTATGCAAGAGTGAAATATTTATTTCTTTTCTTTTTTCCATTCATAAAATACTCAAATCATCTTCCTTGTATGTCTATGCTACATGCCTAGTAATTTTGTTACGAGTTAAGCCTCAAGAGTTCCCCAGCGTGTATGTGATTGACACATAGTGATCAACAAGAAGAGGAACTTAGGCTTCTCTAGTGATCTCATGTATCCATTGTATCTAACCATGTTGTGACTCCTATGGATTCTAATTACCTTCCTCTGGAGCAATTAGGTGATCATAACTACAGTTTCGTTTTAATACTCTAGTGCCATCCTACATTATAATGTTAGTCCAACACCCACAAAATAACTAGTAAATCCTTGTAATTCTTGTAAAAAATAGCATTAGTCTAATTCCTTATGCTCCACATAACTATACAACATCACATATTCCATTCACGATTTATAACAACCCTTCCTCGCTTTCAATGGAAAGTAAATAATAGTATTAGTTGACACCTAAGATTGTCCTTACTTTTATTACAACAAATTATATCTCTATGATATATATATTTTAGAAAATAGAGGAAATGCATCTATATGCAAGAAAACAATGAATTAAATATTCCAATAGCTTCTAAACAGTAACTACATACATCTACAACAATTAATTCATAAATCATGATTCAACATAGATCAAACTAGAAATTACAATTATATGTCATACTAGAAAACCTACACCAAAGAATACATTGTCCACCAAACCACGACTTGGCTCCAGTTCTCGCCCAAGATCGGTTGTCTTTCCAAGAGAATGAATAAAATCTATTGATTCTATCCTTGGGTAATTATTACCCTTGTTGATAATATTGTTTCCAATTCAACGATGTCCCACTTTTGTAAGTTCTATTGCTTTCTTTCCTAGGCTTTTACTTTTAAATCCCACCTTTCTCACTCACAATGCTTTAAAGGCTAGTAATATTCTTCCTTTTCTCAAGCTAAGCCTTTTCTAAGGGACCTTATATCCCTCCCTTAACCTTATCTAGAATCTTTAAATGTTATAATCATGAAGAATTAACAATCTTATCTCGAGTGACTTCTCTGAGTGCATAGTTTCCTTAAACATTACTTTATTTTATTAATAAGAAAATACTTACAATAACTATTCCAAATGTTCTAGGTCCACTTCCATTTATTATATACATACATTAAATAAGAGTATCTACTACGAGATGTCACAATTGGATTGATTGTTTTCCTTTTCTTCATCATGTTCCATCTACAAACATAAAAATAAAGTGTAATGAGTGTATCTACATTGGTGAGAATAATGAAAATTGAAATAAATTATATACATCAATATAAATCAAATAGCAATGTACCATAGCATGAAGTGACTTTTGAACTATACACATAGTTTCAAAACCAAGTCTCAAGCCTTGTTGCAATAAGTATTCTATTGGCATAGTTCCATACTTTATTTCCTGCATGTTTTATATCTCATTATAAGTCAGAGTTTTAATATAAATGATTTTTTTGTTCTATTAATTATAAACATAGAGAGGAAAAACAACATAGATACTTTCAAATTCCACAATTAATTTTTGATATGCCAACATATACTCACAATGCATATTTAACCCAATGCCAATAAACTCTTATGATGACTCATCTTTATATGTTAGCACCTATTTGAATACATTCAAGGATGGTTCTTGTAAAATCAGTTAAAATATACAAAAATGAACCTTGAGTTGTTATAATAAAATATTGAAAATTACTCATAAACTTTGATATCAACCCTTTTTTCCTTGTCATTGTGTTTTATGTGCTTAATGAGTTCCATTTCGTTTCCTTTTCTACAATAAAATACTTGAAAATTAATATTTAATGCTAAATTATTTGCTTATATGTAAAAATTCAATCATTATTACATACATTTGAATCAAGTTGTTATCGAGATGACTCCTCCTGTGATGCAATTATGTCCAATTCTTTTACCATCTCCTTGTACACTTTTTGAGGCATTCATATTTGCATGTTTCACATCTCAGCTCGTTGATCATTTGGGATTTTCATAATCTTCCTGAAAAAAGTAATAAACTATTTTTATATTCATATATGAAAACTAAATATCAAAATTTGACATTAATAAATGAATGGTTTTTAGTAATATATACATATAGCTCTAGAAAATCATTCTAACTAGGAATATTACCTTCTGAATGATTTTTTTTTGTTGTTCTATGTTTTTTCTATTGCAAGTTCAATAGGTCCCATTGACCATTGCTATGGAAATTATTCCTGTAGTTTAGATATAATTTGGTTCTCGGACTCATTGGGTTGGTTTTTTTATTGTAAGTGGAAATTATGTTTATACGTTCATTCCACTAAATCCCTTATACTTTGTAAAATAGTCCCCTAATTTCATTAATCTCTGGTAGGACTTGAGATGAGCTTATAAAGACCAATTCACTGTCTCTTACATGTTCTATAGTTTTTCTTTTCGCAGAACGACATTGATATTTTCCTCTGTTGCTTCTCCATGCCAAACATTAAACATATATAAATTAACAGATGATTTGGAACATGTTATCTAATATTCTTAAGTATACTGTTAATGAAGATTCAAAAATAAAAACTCATATTGAATACTATTTTTTCATTCACCTGATTCGTCTTTCTACAAATTTTCTATCAGGATTTTATGCTCTTCTGCACTTAGATTGGATATAATCTTATATGCCTTCTTCACTTTGTGGCTCTGCATGGTACACACTAACCAATACATATTATTTAAACTTACATATAGTTCAAACATATTAATTTTGTAAGGAATTTACAAAGAACTTACCTTTTCTGCTTTTCTGAATGTGCTATCATTGTGTTGATCAATATCTTTCTAACTTGAAAAATTCTCAAACAGTTTTTAATCAACAGACAACCTATTCCATTGAATATATAATTCATTAAACATATTTTATACATAAATCAAATAATTTTAAACTAAAAATAGCTCTAATAACTAGTGCGATTATTTAAATAAACACCTTTTTATGTTTATTCTATTAAACACGTTGGGAATTTAGTTGTTCAACACCGACAACAAAAAATAAAATTTTAAAATAATTTTAAATTATGATGGTGTGATTTGTAACAATAAAAGCATCGTCATCATAGTAAAAAATGAAAACATAAAAAAATAAATACAAGGCACTTAATGATGTTATTTGGCAGAGGTTATTTGGTGCATTATATTACACCGATCAAAGTGACAAACATACCCCATTTTGTAAAAATTAATAGGGCCTATATGATTCAGTGTGATATGTAATGATAGAAGCACCGATAACATTAGTGTGTTATATTACATATAGTGCACTACGAAACAGACGTTATTTTAAAAAAATAGACAGGGTTGATAGAGTTTAGAAATAATTCAGTAGTTGATCCCCCTACTTTACATTTCAAATTCGCTATATATAGTAAGTACACAAATGCATTAATTCTAAATTTCATAAAATGAAAAACCCTAATTGTGAAGTGGTAGAGGGAGTTAAACCCTAAGGTGAAATTTTGAAGTCACAAAAGCAAGAAAAAGCAAGGGTTTAAGGTAAGTATTGATTTCTTTTATTTTTATTTTTATGACTTTTAATTAAATATTAATAGGAATAGAGATCATAAATAAAAAAATCTAGGTAAATCAATAGTAATATTTTTATTATGAAAGATTTTTAATTTTTTTTTTTTGAATTTTGAATAAATATAACAAAGTTGTAAAAATATTTAACAATAAAAATTTAAATTTTTTTCTATGTAGGGTTTTGAGTGAATCACCATACCTTTCAAATTATGATCTTTCTGTGGTTTCAAAATATTCTACTACTCCACAGTGTTCCCAATATGTCTCTTTTGAAAATTATCTCTCTTTAATGAAACCCTAACATAAGTTGTATAATTTTTTATTAGTAAAATAATAAACGAAATTTAAAATTTTTGCTCTGCATGGTTTTGAGTGAATCACAATACCTTTCAAATTGTATCTTATGAATAGGTCTACTCCTCCAAAGTATTTTGTTGTGCTTTGGGTATGTCTCTCTTGCAAATATCTCCCTTAAAATTTTTGAAAAAATAATGAATATTGAACAACTTATAACTATTTAAAACTATTTATGAAGTTAGATTACGAAAAAAAATTGCCGCTCATTTTCCAATTTGAAAAAAAAAGAAACTCACATTCTTTTCACTTAATCTGAACATTGGTACATTCGATTGTAAAGAGAGTTGGTGCATTTACAAGTAAAATGCACCAACTATGATAAATTACTTGTGACGAAAATATTTTAAATGCATCAACATGATAGGATTCCTTTTTTTATTTTTGAAATGTTGAAATGGTGCAGTTTATATTTAAATGCATCGGTGTGGTGATTTTTATAAGAGCACCAACATGGTAGAATTCCTTTATATTTTTGCAATCCTAGAAATAGGTGTGAATTGATGTAGCTTTTATTTAGACACATCATTTTTTTTTACAAAACCATCAATATGATAGAATACTCTTTTTGTTTTTTTAAATCCCAAGAACCGGTAGAGTTATTATTTAAATCCATCGGTGTAGTTAGTTCTGATAAGACCACCGGTAATGTTTAAAAGATATCTAAAATTTTATTTTCACATAAAATGGGATATCCATCTCAAATTATCCTTTAGGACGCATCCACATGAGTTACAATAGTTCATAATATACATTTTTAACTTAAGGTCATCTTATTCTTCAAAAATGATTTGAAAACTATATTGAAATTCAAATTGGGGTTATATGGTTCTTGAAACTAATTTTAGGTATGTACACAAAAGTTTATTTCTGATTTTGCTCAAATACAAGGAGAAAATCTCATAAATATCAGATGGTGAATTCTTCAAATTTCAGCTCATTCCATATTTCTCAATGGCCATAATGGAGTTCTCCCTTTCCATCTCCAATAATTTCATATTTTATTTATATTTTTATTATCCAATTGAATTTGTTATGAAACTAGCTCACCAAAAGATAGAAAATATTAATAAACACCTTAAAACAAGCCTCTTTAAGGGGGAAACCTCCTTTACAATACACAAATGAACAATTCTTGGATGATACAAATGACAAGACCTCATTTCTATATATAGGTGTCTAAGGGGTCATAATATAATCAGAGCTGGCATAACAATAATAATGTAAGTGCACAATAATTTCAGATCTTCCACTTTTGAAATCGTGACCTATAGTAGCCCTCTGCATTCCCTTTCCAATCCCACTAGTTTGATCGAAATTGGATTCTCCAAGAAACAGTTATGCATAATCTCAAAAGATGAGCTGATTATATACCTTTTGAGAAGATAAAACTTGTATGAAGTGCCACGTGTTACTGTTTTGACCTCCGGATATGAAAGCTATACAAAAGAAACTATTGCCTGTCCTCTTTCTGAATTTTTTTACGAAATTACGAGATGATGCTCAAAGATATAGTTATGATGATTTTCTCCAGGTCACCTATTTGGGATGTAATTCGGGAGCCTGTAGAAACCCTAAATGTCTTGGATTGTATCTTCGAAAATATACTGAAACAATAGCTTAAATTTGGGCCCAAGCTTCCCCAGGATTCTGGATCAAATGGGCTTTAATTTTAGAGTCTAACCTTTGTAGAAAACAAATTATACTAAAAATTCCATGATCACCAATTTGAGATGAAATTATGGAGCTTGAAAAAACTCTAACTTCCTCATATCATATCTCTATAAATATAGTGAGACAATATCTGAAAAATGGACTTGAGGTTCAGACCGATTTTTTCTAAAATGGGTTTTCATTTTAGCTTCTGAAACTGCATAGAGAAAAAGTTATGACAAAAATTGCATGATGGCCTATTTGGAGCAGTGAAACCCTAAAATCCAATGCTCTGATACCAAATGTTATGAAACCCGCTCACCAAAAGATAGAAAATATAGATAAATGCCTTAGAAACAAGCCTCTTCGAGGGGGCAACCTCCTTTACAACACACAAATGAACAATTCTTGGATGATACAAATGACAAGACCTCGTTTATTCATAAATCTATGATTCAGATGGATCTATAGTGGTTTTGTATCTCTATATATAGATCGACCATAATGTAATTTTTCATTTTTTAAATTGTATTTTTAAATGTTTTATTATTATTATTATTTTATATTAAAGTTGAATGAGTTACAGATTTTTGTCTTATTGAGAACTAACTAAATTATTTTACCTTTAATTATTTTTTCTTTGTGAGTATTGAAATATCTTACTAATTAGGTTAGAACGAATATGAATGAACTATTTAAGGAACAGAAAAATATTTATGCTGATTTTACAATTATAGTTTCAACCATACTAAACTTTGAAATTTATACAAATATCTTTGCATTTTTTCTAAAGTAATTCATTTTGCATGTAAATTCAAATATAAAATTTTGATATAACTTCACCAATTTAGAATATATAATGAATATTATTTGATAAAAATAAACGTCATGATGATAACCATCTAGAAAACATAAACATCATCTAAAATACACATTCAAATTCATTGCATCATCTAATTATATAAATCTCCAACACATATAAACGTCATTAGCTAGCACACAAATATATTAATATAACAAGGGATCATCATTATCATCACATCTAACAAAACACACACATTGTAATGTAACATTGTCACTACACATATCTATCTCCAAGCACATTAAATGAATGTATCTAACATGACCTAACAATCTACACATCAACACAAACATATAAATTAAGTACATCAAAATCAACAACAAAAAATGCATCATATATGTATACATATACAAAAAAAGTCAAATAACTAGATGAAGTCAAACAACTGTTATAAAATATTTGATACTAGAGACGTGGTAGTGGCAACATGGTCTATAGAAGAAGACAATGATTGGTCAAGTACTACCTCAATAATCAAACTATGAGGTGTTGATGGAGAAAGTGCTTGGTTCGCTCTGTGAAGAGAAACATGAGGCATTGTCGTGAGTGTTAACTAATCATCATGAGGTGAATGATAATGAGGTGGAGAACTACCAGAAGGATCACTCACACCTTGACCATGATCCGATGGGGTAGTACTACTAGAAGCATCACCACCCTCGTCATCATGATCCGATGATGTAAAGCTAGGTGAAGAATCAAGTGACATATTTGCTATGCCATGCCCATCCATCCTCACTTCCAATAGCCTGGTAGATTCGATGATATGATGCATAAGATTCATCGTATTGTGTGGACAGTCCTTGAAGAGCTCCAAGAGACTACGATCTGCCCTAATGTCTCAAGCCCTCATAAGGCAGACTCCCTCCTCAACCAAAATCCTATAAATTTAGTTGTAGTAATCCATCGTGAATAAAAAAGAATACCTATGTGCTCGTATGGCCACTCCTATATGCATTTGAGCATGTGCCTCACCCTCTAGGGCCTCACCCATATCTACATCTCCCTTCAATGGGGGAGGAGGCCTGTCCCCAACAAAATTGTATATGTCTACAAAATATATAGTACACAACAATAATTAGACAATTTCATTAAACAATTTAATAAAACAAGTTAAAGGACATGCTAGAATAATTTTTATTCTAATTAATTAAGATGATAAAATTAAGCTAGATTAATTTACAGAAAACATCGATATTACCTCTCTTACTTGTAGGTTGATTTGGTTTGAAGAGGATTTTGGGACAATATCTCCAATCCATCCCCGTGTACGAACGTGACACCAGGACACACAAGTGGTCATCCTCACTATCCAGTAGCCCTAGTGTTTGGTTGAAAATCTTGGCTCGATACTCCAACAAACCCTTCTTGGGCATCATCTCACCCAACATGCACACATGCACCTTAGTGATCAGCCTAGAAGGGTGGTGGTCAAAGGTAAGCCTCATCTTTGGAAACCTCTCAAAAAATTAACAAAAAACATCTAAAGTTAAAGGGAAGTTAGACCTTGGAGATAATTGGTTGTAGTTAGGGGAGCCTTTGCAACTTGATCTAGGATTGGCATTAGGATTTGAAGTTGGGTACCATGGCAGGAGGCGTTAGGGGGAGTGTTGCTCCCTCCTATAGTCAAGCAGTCATGGATAGAAGCAAGGACGCTGGAAAGCAATGTTTCAAGAAACCTCTAGAGAAGACAACAGAGGAAAATAACACAGAAATATTGGGAAGGAATAGACCTCATGAACAGGAAGGGGATTAGCAGGAGGCTAGTAAAGAGAAGGAGAAAGGGGGTAGCAGTCAAAAAACCACTTCTATAAGGATAACTAGGGTATGCAAACCCAAGTTGAAAATCATTCCCTAGGTCATCTTAAGCGACCCAATGCTACAAGCCCATACGGATCATATGGTGAAATATGCAGTTCTATGCAAATTCATGGGGTTATGGCTAACGGAGAAGCCGCTGCACGTATGGATAAGGAGGCACTGGAAACTAAAGGGATAAATAAACCTTCATCTGGGATCTAAGGGCTTCTTCATAGTAGTGTTCACAAGCCTAGAGGATAAATATAAAGTGTTCAAAGGAGGACCATACATCTACGCCACTGCAGGCCTCTACATGTGGACATGGATGATGAACTTTGTCCCAATAGGTGAAACATTCACATCAGTACTCGTATGGATTAGACTATACTCCCTTCCTCTATATTATTGGCTACTAGAGTCTCTAAAAACAATAGGCAACAAACTAGGGCATTTCCTAAAGATCTCAGATTCAACTCTGAAAGGAAAACACACTTCCTTCGCCCAGATATGTGTGGAAATGGACTTATTTGGAGCACTCCTAGATGCAATAATTCTAGAAGTATATGATGAAGAATGGGTGTAGGCGGTGGACTATGAGCACATCCCATTTAGGTGTCTCAAATGCCATGAACATGGGCATCTATACGGAGACTACCAAACAAACAATATGGAGAGAAATTTGAAAACAATGGCGGATAAAAATCTCGAGGGTTTCACTAGTGTTGGGGGCAAAGGAAAAGGTGCGAAGTGGTAGCAAAAAAATATCAGTAAGGAAAGACAGCTGAGCCACAATAGCTTTAAGATCGTAGAAGAAGAATATGGAAATAAAGAAACAAACCAGGAAAGGGATGCTCTCGCAGAAGATATCATAGAAAACAACCAAAAAAGGGAGGATTTGCCAAGCATTATGGATACAAGTAGGGACCATGAGATAACTCCAAGTGAGGTGGGAACGGAGGACCATGAACTGCAGGAGATTCTAGAAAGGGAAAACCTAGATCTAGAGAAATTTCTAGAACAAGGGACAACCAAAGGAGTGGACTCCCACCAAAAGAGGAATATGATAGGGTTCAACAACTCTTCCTATGGAGATGACAACCGAAGGGCTCTGGAGTCAAAAGAAATCATGAGAGCTAGAAGCATAGAGGGTTCAAAATGATGGAGACACAAGCACAATCTCCAAAGAACCCAGGTAGGAAAGGAGGAAGAAAAAGACAGAAGGAGTTGCTGAACAAATGTGGGAAACTCTTGATCAACTCAAGTAAGATGAAAGATCTCACCAGTTATTCCTTTACAAACATTTCTTAATGAAGCTCACAACCTGGAATATTAGAGGCATAGGAAATAAAAGGAAACAAAGAAATCTTAGTAATGGAATAAAAGAAGAAAAACTAGATATGGTTTTTACTCAGGAGACAAAATTTTCAATGGATAAGATTAGAGAAATTCATAATAAATGGCTCATCAAGTATGAGTATTTAGAGGTTAAAGCAAATAACTCAGCAAGGTGGGTTCTTACGCTCTCGGATCCCCAGAAATTTGGAATCTCGGATGCCGATGTGTCTAGGAACTATCTTTCCTTGGTATGTCAACCTTTAGGTGATCAGAAGGTATACACGATCACAAATTCCTATGGACCTCAAAAGCTAGAAGATAAAGTCAAGCTTCTCACATCCCTTGAGGAACTAAGAGCAAGACACCCTATTATTCCTTGGATAGTTGCAGGAGATTTTAATCTGATAACATCTCTTATAGAGAAAAAAGGCGGTTTTAGATAGCTACGCAGAGACTCCATGGCCTTCAAGAACTTCATCAGGAACATGGGGTTATTGGACACTAAAACAATCAATGGGACCTTCATTTGGAACAAATAAGAGAGGAGGGGCTTCACAAGTTGCCTCTAAACTCGATAGATTTATTATTTCAGATGACCTCTTTCTTTCAGGCCCTGACATGTCAGCTTCTATTCTTCCCTTTGGAGGTTCGGACCATTGGCCTATACAACTGGAAGCCACTTTTATGGGTACACCAAGAAACAGACCCTTCAGATTTGAAAATGCCTATCTCTCTCACCTTGAATTCACCAACAATATTGACAAATGGTGGATAGAGGATCTAAACATTCAAGGCACTAGAATGTTCCTGCTCCAACAGAAACTTAAACATATCAAATCTAGGCTTAAAGATTGGAACAAAAAGGAATTTGGTAATATATTCATAGCCAAAAGAGAAGTTGATCAGAAACTCAAAGAGATCAATCAGATCAATATCATAGATGGCTTTATCGAGGAGCGGAAAAAGCTAGCTGACTCTCTGCAGGAAGAATGGGAAGATTGGTGCAGGCAAGAGGAAATTCTCTAGAGATAGAAATTGAGGGTGCAGTGGATTAGAGAGGGAGAAATAAACATGAAGTTCTTTCATAAATCCACCATGGATCACAGGGCACACAACAGAATCACAAAGTTGAAAGATTCTCAAGGGATAGAACTCGTCTCTCATAAAGATATGGAATATGTCCTTGTTCAACACTTCCTCAATATAGCAGAGAAGCCTCTGGTGGAGAGATCTAGGTTCATCAACAATTTCACTCAGTACATCCCTCTGTTGGTTACCAGAGAGGACAACCATAATATTAACAGGCCAATGTCGGAATAGGAGGTTAGTGAAGTGATTAATGAAATGCAAAATGGAAAAGCTCCATGCCCATATGGATTCAATGTAGACTTCTTCAAATCCTACTATAAAATAGTTAAACGGGATATCCTTGAGGTGGCGGAAGACTCAAGAAGATCCAAAAAGATTTTGAAAGCTCTGAATGCTTCCTTCATAGCTTTAATCCCAAAACAGGAAAAATCAATGAATTCAAATGATTTTATACCCATAGCTTTATGTAAGGTGGTGTACAAAAATATTTCCAAGATGATCCCTAATAGACTCAAGCCCCTCTTACCATCTCTCATCTCAAAGGAGAAAACAGTCTATGTTAAATGAAGACAAATCCTCAATAACATCATCCAAGCTTATGAGGTGGTACACTCTCTCAATAGCAACAAACAAGCTGGTATGATCATTCAGTTGGGCCTAGTGAAAGCCTATGACAAGTTAAGTTGGTCTTATAAGGGTAGTTCTTAGAGCATATGTCTTCGACCAAAACTAGATAAGATGGGTTATGGAACTAGTTACCATGACCAGTTTTTCCATCCTACTCAATGGCACTCCAAGAAATTTCACATCCTTTGAAGGTCTCAGACAAGGGGATTCACTCTCACCCTTCCTCCTTGTTCTCATGATGGAAGGGCTAGGAAAACCAATTAAAATGGAAAATGCTAAAGGAAGAAACCAGGGTATCAAACTCACCTTGGATGGAGAGGAAAATACTCATCAACAATTTTTGGATGACACAATGTTGTAGGGCATACCCACAGTCAGGGAAGCCAAAGCAATTGAGCAAATCTTAAATGGATTTGTTATGGTAGCTGGCACAGAGGTAAGTCTCAACAAATCAAAAGTTTTTTCCTTTAACACTAACATTTCTATTCAGAGAAACACCACCACGATTCTTGGGTTTCAAAGGGACCAGTTACCTTCCAAGTATCTGAGCATACCTCTCACAGGTAAGCCTCTAAGCAAGGGAGTATGGGAGCCAATAATAAATAAACTTCAGGAAAAGATCAGAAAATGGACATGTAGGTCTTTAAATTTGGTGGGGTACCTTGTGCTCACATAGGTTGTCTTAACGACAATTCACATTTTCATGTTCTCAGCTCTTATTGCTCCTAAAGGAGTTCATCAATAGATCAAGAGCATACAAAGGGGTTCTCTATGGGGTAGAGCAGAAGAAAAAACGAAATAGGCTCTAGTGGCCCAGGACAAGATCTGCAAACCCAAGAGCCATGGTGGTTTGGGGCTTCATGACCCTTAGACCCTCAGTATATTTTTGGGAGCTAAACTCTCGTGGAGGTGGATCAAGGAATCGGCAACACCTTGGGCTAGGATTTGGAAACAAAAATATGCCATGAATTGGCCAGAGAAGGATCACATTTGAATTCTAGGGCATACTAAGGGCTCGCACATTTGGAGTCTTACCTGGGAAAATAAAGGTATTGTTCAGCAGCATAGTTTCTAGGAGATCCGAGATGGGAACTTGGCTTAGTTTTGGGAGGATAATTGGCAATATGAACCCAACATGTAGAACGATGAATTAGCAGCTCTCAAGCATGATATCGATAAAAAATTTCTACTCATGGTAAATGACTTCTGGGAGTAGGTAAGGAACAATGGAAAATGAAGAATTTGGAAGGATCTAGGCCATAGCCAAGAGAGCCCTCTAAAGGCCTAGGTAGACTCTCTTGCTCAAGAGCTAGAACATAGGAGGATTTTGATATCCTCATTTCCTGACCAACTAAGATGGGGAAGGAACATCGACAAAAACTTCAACCTCAAAGAAGATAAATAGTTAATAACAAGGTTTAACTACCAAAACCCTAACCAAGTATGGAAGAATATGTGGTAGAGCCCCCACCGGATGAAAATAAAGTTATTCATTTGGCTAGTTCATCGAAGGAAAATTTTAACTTGGGAGAATCTCCTTAAAAAAGGCTTCACTGGCCCATCAAAATGTTACCTATGTGGCTTACAAGAGGAGACGATGGATCACATTCTCATCCTCTTCCCTTTGACCTCTACCATGTGGGAATGGGTGGATTCAATCTTCAGACATACTGATAGGGATAGAATCAGTATATCCAACACTTTGAAGAATTGGAGGAAAAGCTTCTCAGGGAATGAAATCATCAATAAAGCATGGACTCTGGTTCTAGGATTTGTTATCTAGGATGTTTGGAAAGAACGTAATAATAGGATCTTCAAAAAGAAAGTAATCAAGCCCCACCACATAATTGATCAAACTTTAAGGCGGATCAAAGACACAGCCAAAACCCTGTTGGGGAAACTTCCCAAGGACCCTCCTCTACCCCAAGATGCATGTATACTACTGCATTTGGGTCTCTAGTATATAGGAACACAAGGCATAATTAAGGGTGTGAGCCAAATAAGTGCCAATAGAAATATTTGGAAGCCTCCTCCACATGGTTTCATAAATGTCAATATAGATGGAGCATATAAGGGCAACCTAGGGTTAGCTGGTTTTGGGGGTGTTATACGAATAAAGGAGATCTTTCATGGCCACTTGGGGAATGCCACTAATAACATCGTGGAACTCATGGCCTTAGAGTAATGCTTGGAAATCTTGGTGGACTCAAATTCATACAATGTCATCATTGAAGCAGATTCAGAATCAATTATTAGAGTGGCCAAGAAAATATGCAATGGTACAACACCGGATAAAGTGTTGAAACTTTGGAGGCTATCACATGTCTTTCTCCATATTTATACCCACCTAAAAACCTTAAAAACTATACACTTTGTCTATGTGAAAAGAAAAGCTAATATGTTAGATGATCGTCTGGAAAATGAAGGAGTGATTAGTAAGGAAAGGGACAATCGGCACGTTTGGGAGCTGATACGCCCAGGAAAACTATTAGAGGATTGCCTCCATTAGGCTACCAAAGATAGGGATTGTTGGATCGACAGGCTAGATCAATGAGGCTCAAGAGATAGGTGTGAGTACATGGATGCTTAAACTATTTTCTTGTTGATTGGCAATAGTACGTAGATTGTATTGGCATCAGTATTCCAACGGATTATAGCGGACGGTCGAGATTAGCAGAGGAAGACCAAGGACATGGTGGTGTGGAGCTTGATTTTGGACTAATAGACCTCGATGGAATCATATATATGGTGTTTGGGCGAGGGAGTTACCCAACAGTTAACGAGAAGTGGGTTGTAGAAACCCACAAGTGGATTTTGAGTGGAGGAAAGGTCGTCGGTGGTAATTCCCTATTGGCTCCAATTCCATACACACAATGACGTTTAACAGTGACATGAGAGAGGGAAACTGCATTTTGTGTGGATTTGGAGTATGCAAATTAACCGACTAAAATAGGTGTGAGCCATTAGATTTGGTGGAGCGAGATCAATGGTTGACAGACGAGGTGCTCGTTTTGAAGTTGGAAAGTGTGGCGACCATTGGATCTTGAATAGATCAATGGTGTAGAAGTGCCGACGATTCTTTTGAAGGGCATCTTTCAAACTTTTATAAATTTTTGGTTTGAGTTACCATAAGGTCTGGAGTAATAGAAACGTGTTGGGAAACCCACAATTGGATTTCAGGTGAAGAAAAAACCATAAATGGTACTTCCCATTTGGCTTTGATTCCACTCTCTTAGTGACACATTTCACCGAGGTAAGAGAAGGAAACCACTTTTCGGGTGGATTTGAAGTGCACAAGTTAATCGGTTGAAATACGTGGGAGCCTTTAGAACTGGTGGAGCGAGATTGATGGTTGATAGACGAGGAGCATGTTTCAAAGTCGAGAAGTGTTGTGACTATTGGATCTTGGATAGATCAACGGTGAAGAAGTGTTGTCGTTTCTTTTGAGGGACAGATTTCAGATTTTTTAATCTGTGATTTGTGTTACCATAGGGTCTAGATCAGTGGAACTTTAGCGAAACTCTAGGACTTTTGGAGGGCTTTGTTAGCTTAACGGAAGCTCTAAATTTGTCAGTGAAAGATGGGGAGTCCTTGGGAGTTTAACGCTCCTTCCTTTTTACAAGTTTTTCGAAATACGTGAGAATTGGTTTGATCCTGGCCTTGTTTCTCCTGTTGATGGCATTACCACAACAGGCTGGTTCTTCTTTGGGTCTTTTCACTTCTGAAGATGTGTGAAATATGTAATGTACTTGTACGGTTAATATAAGGCTCCATTCCTACTTGACCAAAAAAATAAAGGGAATTTAGACCTCCCATGTATCATGGAAATACATCTATCTAAAGCCCTAAAACACTGTCACAAAAAAATAGTAGAGCATCTAATAGATCATGGCACCTAAACCAAAGAATCAACATAAAATAAAAGGGGATAGCTAATGCACTACCCATCACTAGTATACTATGCAATGGTACTCATTGATAGTGATAATAACCTAACCTCTTGTGCACTAGAAAAAAAAATATGTAGCTATCCACTAGATACTTGAAAATATCTTTGATGCACTACATGAGCCCCAACATATCTCTGAGAGTGGACAAGATGAATCTCTACTGCAACAACATGGGGTACATCAGAGAAATGGGAAAAATCCCCCTTTCTTGGATAGACAAGTGATAAAATATATGTCCTCCTCAGAGGGCCTATACCACGTGTCAGGACTGGTACAAAAAGATTGTTTGTGGAAATACCACCAATGGATCAGTTGTGCCAACAATACATAGTGTGCCTTTAGGGATGTAGGCTCTTCATAGTACTTAAGGGGGCCTAAATTACTCAAGAGAACTCAGTTCATTGTGTTAATAGGGCAAGGGTATAAGTCTCTCTCCCTCTCTCGTGCCTCCCATGGTCGAACCACATTGTATTGGTCTACTATTTTATCCTTCTCTTGTTGTTACTCCCTCTGTTGACTTCTCTATTACATAATTGACATATAAAAGACATGATCCTCGTACATAAAAACCATTTTTTTATCAATTCAAAAATGTGTTTATAAATATGGACATATAACTTTCAATTAAAAGAAAAAAAATAAATCATCCTCAGTGCGCACAAAAAATAGTAACGCACCGACAATAGTGCACCATAAAACAATAAAGCACCGACAATGATGTGTATATATGACACGTTGATTTTGGTTCACATACATCCAAACACATTGGATATTTATTTTATGTTCAATGTGGTGCATCCAGACAATGTTATGAAATAGTTTGTATGTATAACCATTGTGCACCAAAACATAATTTTCAGGGTATCGAACACACTGGGCTATATTTTTTTAATATTATGTGGGTGGTGCATTTGGTAAATATAAACACACTATGGGTAACCTAAAACCATACGCACTGACATACAAATTACAGATTTTCTTGGTGCATTATAATTTACCAAACACACTAAGAATGTTGTAGTGTGTTAAGCTCATGCGTAAAATGTGGTACATGATGTAAATTTATAGGGTGCACTGCGACCGGTGTGAGCCGAGCTTGTTGAATGAACTATGCATGAAAATAAATTCAAAAACAGTGGATTTTGGACCTAATTTTCAAGTCTAATCCATTAAAATTAAATTAGAGAGAAACATAGGAATTACCTTGACATTTTCTCACTGGGGAGGCATAGCTTACATGTAAATGAGATAAAAAAATTCACCATCATTTGAGAAAATTTGAAAGCCATGTACTAAGCATGGTATGAAAGGATAGTGAGCAAGAGAATCCTTGAGGGTAGGGCACCGGAGTCAGGCAAGAGTGACACTCATGCTTCAATGCTCCACAACACTACAAATGGTAAAAATTAAATTTATGGCCAGTAGGTTCTTTCCATATAACATTTTTTTGTGCGTTATTATAACCACACATGTGTGTACTATTTCCATTTGCACTGCATTTTTTTGAAATTACAAACCCTCTTGCGATGATCTTGGTATGTATGAAATAGGGTGTTTAAATACATCAACAAAATTGGTGCATCATGGGAATATAGAAACGAAATGGAGAAAATAATTTTATGACCAACATTTTTTAAACTTAACCTTTGTCGAGTGTTATCAAGTAGCATAACCACTGGTTCCTTAGTAGTTATGCACTAGAGCATTTTAATATATGAACAACATCGCTGATCTCTAGGAATATAACGCCGACATGATGAAAATAATTTTATGACCAATATTTTTTTTAATTTAACCTTTTCCTCATGCTATCAAGTAGTGTACACACTAGTGTATCATATATAGGTGGAACACCATTGTTTCTATTTGAATCAAAGATAAGGCTTCAACGTTGCATCACTCTTTATTAAGCATCGAGGGCTTTAGTGTGTTACACTGTATATGCACTAGGTCCTTCTTAGAGTATACGATCAGATTGAGAAAAATGAATTTTACGACCAACATTTTTGCAAATTTAGCCCTTTTGAGGTGTTATCGAATCATATATGCACCTCTATGCTTTATGTAATTAGCACGCCATTATATTTTTTATTATAAAAAATAAATCTACCACAGTGCACCATATGATATTAGGCACTAGTGTGTATATGTATAGTAACTCACTATTTTGTTATTTTATTAATGAGGCACCGTTAAAAGACATATGCTAAAACATCCACCCACCCAACTCTACTAGTGACCTTCACTACAAACGAATTTTTAATATTTTTTTGTAGGGGCTTCTACAAAAACCTCTGCTAGACGGTCTTTCTGTTAGAGTGTGCTATCTCTTTCTCCCTCAATATTTCACCCCTCTCTCTCTCTCTTATGTGTTCTCACTCAACCTCTTCCCTATCTCGCTATTCCTCACTTTCCCACTATACCCATCTCCCTTAATATCCCTCCCTCTTCCTTCCTCACTATCCCCCCTTCTTACACTCTTCATGTCTCTCTCTTCCTTATCTTGTATCTATCCCCTCTCTCTTATCTTTACCCTTCCATCACTCTCTCTCTACATATTCCCCTCTTTCCTCCCCTCCATTTCTCTACCTTCCGTCCACCATTTCCCCCTTTCTCTAAACTGTACTACCTCTCCTTTGTTCCCTTCCCCACTACAACCCTCGTCTCTCTCTCTCTCGCACCCCCACACTATATCACTCTTTAACTCTCTTTCCCACTATCCCTTCCCCCCTTCCACTCTCTCATCATGTCGCTCCCTCTCTCTCCTCCTATCAATCCCTCTTTCCCTCCCTCCCCCTATATCATCCCCCTTTATATTTCGCACCATTATTTCTCTCTCTTTCTACCCCTCCCCTCTCTCTCTCACATTCTCACTCTCTCTCTTTCCCTCTGCCTCCTCCTCTCTCTACCCCACTTTGTCCCTCTCCTCCAGTCTCCCTCTCTCTCCCTTCTTGTTATCCTCCCTTTCCCTCTTTACCTTTGTATCTTCCTCCCTATATTTCTCTACCCCCTCATTTTCTCTCCCTATCACACACTAGGTGTCACTCATTCCCTCTCTCTCTTTGTTTATCTATACCTATCTCCATTTCTTCTTCTTCTTCTTCTTCTTCTTCTTCTTCTTCTTCTTCTTCTTCTTCTCTCTCTCTCTCTCTCTCTCTCTCTCTCTCTCCCCCATCAATCTCCACCTTTTCTCTCCTTTATTTTCCCTCTCTCTCTCCCTCCCTTAGTCCCTCCTTCACAAAACACCCACCAAACTCTATCTTTCTCTTGTTCCCTCCCTCTCTACTACAAGTATTATAGACATAAAATCAAGAAAAATATTTGAGGAACTCTTATGCCCTTCCAAAATTGTGTGTGATTTTTAAAATTTGCTCACACTTTCAAATGAATCCACACTTTTGAAAACATTCACATTGTTTTGGAAGGATGTGTGTGATTTTGAAAATGTGCATGCATTCCAAAAAAATCCAAGTTGGTAAGCATATAGAATAGTTCAAGAAGAACCAAGGTTATAAAATAGGGAACACATGTTTGTTTTTAATAATGAACACTCGTTCTTGCATGAGAAAATTCATGATGGCCCATTGCCTCTTTTGAGATCATCACCTCCATGCGAGCTCCTATATGTTTTACCATCTTCTAAATAACTAGAAATATTGTGACAAGGACCATATAGGGTGTTACACTAATGCTAATAAGGGGTCCCCAAAAAAATCAAAGATAATGAAGGTATGTCTCATTATTCTCAATAGTTTTGTGAAAAAAATCGATATAAAAGTTAATGAAACAATGTTTTCTTGATCAAAAAACATAATCCATCCTTTTCAACACAATAAGGTGAGAATAGGAGGGATGAATGGTGACAAATAGCTATATTTTGATCACCAAATCATGGGATATTAATTTTTTCTGATTACCATGAATAACCATAGTGGAAATTTGATCATTAGATTGATAGTTAGTGGTAAATAAAAGGTCATGAGTGTGGGTAGAACAATATCAATTCACTAAGAGAAAGATAGAGTTGGGAAAGGTGAGGTTTTAAAGGGATATATATTCATAATTAAGAGGATTGTCAAATGGTGAGTGTGGGGTCAATGGAAGAGTAGAACAATAATTGTTATATAAGTTTTTATTGGTGGCTTGGCTACAATGCCCAACAATTTGTGGATTGTTGGGATTGGGTCTTGAGATAGTGACACCATTGGCTAAAATGAGACAAGCAAAACAAGATAGTAATAGAATAAGGTGCTTTTGGAGGCATTATAGTAGGATGGGCTTAGTGAGTAAAGGGGTGGGATTATAAGTTGAGGTCATTTATCAAATCTATATTCTATGGCCACTGCACGAATGGACAATTCTTTAATAAGGGAACTTCAGTTCTAAAAATAACGAACAAAATATAATTAAAATTTGGAATAAATACCTTCTCTCTCTCATTGATGAGTAATTCGACCTACAACTACATGAATAAGTCAATACATTGCTACAATAACTAGTCCAAAGCTTGAAAATGTTGCATATAATGGTACATTAACTTTTGCATATACTAAGGAGTATAGAACCACTTATGAATTCCATGACAAAAGGCATCTAAAATTGTCACCAAATTTAAGGTGGAGACACTATAGATAAGGATAACATCATTATGTTTGATTACCAATTGAGAATACTATGAGCATGTATACCATGAACCCAACATGACCTTCATAACTTGCAAGGTTACATGGATGTAGTTCTAGTCTAATCTTGCCTATGCAGCCCTAGAAATAAGAAACAAGAAATTAATGAGGTTTATGATTGTAATTTGTATGAAAAATATAAGTGTCCAACTAAAAAAAAAGTAATGAAGCGCCAAATTTGGGAAGCATGATTTCCTTGTAATGAATCCCCAAATTTGGGAAGCATGATTTCCATGTAACGAAGTCCCAAATTTGGGAAGTGTGTTTCCCTTGGTAGCATGGAGTATAATAAGTGCAATATTGTAAGAGCGTGTCTCTAGGTACTTTCAACAAGAACGGTGACGTGTGATTATGAGAACATGGGAAAAGGGTACCGTGATGTGGGTTGATGAGAACATAGGGAAAAATAATGCTAAAAGAATTGGAAAAGCAAAGAATTCTAAATGTTGCCAGTCCAACTAAAAAAAACAGGAAGTCTAATAAACCAACAAATTGAGGAGAAAGGCTTTTTAGATGGTGTTAAAGACAAATGGACCAAAACTAAAATCACCAACTATTGAGGTGAAGAAACAAGGTTTAAGAAAACCTAGCAAGTAGTTGACAACCTCTTAGGTGGAAAAGGAAAAAAGAAATTTGAAATGAAGTGTAAATGAAGACCAAAAGTTGTGATACCAAGTCATAATATATACAATAAAAATATGAGACATACATTACAATGCAGAAGCAAATAATTTATCAAAAGAACTCGGTAAAATGAAAAGCCAAAATAAGGTTAATAATTATTTTACGTAGCTAATTTTAGCCACCTAGCTTATATTTGGAAAAAATATTAGTGGTAAATTAATTAAATTCCTCTAACTATCAAGCTAATTGAGGAAACTCCCAGCTTATTCTAACAAATTCTATACTAAATGAATTTGCTTAAGCTTATAGAGATGGAATTGATATTATAGCTAGTTGGTATATCATGTTTGCATATAAGTGTATATCTATATGTTAGATAGGTCTCCTACACAAAATATGACCTTTAATCAGGCCATTCGTATAAGAAAATGTTTGGGTGAATCTGATCCAAGTCATTGAAGAAGACAACAATTGGATCCATAAATTTGGATGAAGGATATATGGTCCATCTCAGCTCAAATTTTAAACCCTAGGGTTTAACCTCTTTGAGATTAAATAAAATTTGTGGGATGGATTGGGGATAAATTGCAAAATCACTCTCCTTTATATACTTCAAGACAAAAAAATATTGGAAATATTAATCCCACCCACCGCGTTAAACACATTGACAACATCCATACTTGTTAGAAGTATTTTTGTAGGTCGCGTCTTTGTTTGAAGATGGAAGGACTAAAGCCAGAAAAAAAGTATTGCGTGAACCATTCTGCATCACATCATAGAATCTAAGGAATTTAATGAAGCTTAGTAAATAAGAAAAACCATTTACTGCAAAACTATTTCCCACACTCCACAGACACCTGCGTGATTACTCTCCACACTCAACAACAATAGCTTAATAATTATTTTTCTCTATCATGTATTAATGTCAAATTGTATGTTGAGATAAACATGAATGTAAAATTCATTTTTGTATGACAGAGAGTCTCTAATACAGGGAGGAGAAAATAGTGGAGAAAATTTTTGTGGGCACGTGAAAACAAAAGTTACTCTATTTTACTGTGTATTACTCTCCAACCCCTGGTGAACTATAAATCACTGTAAACATTTCTTTTTTTTACTTGGTGAATGAGAAACAGTCTCATATGAATTTATTTTCAATAATTAGAATTTAATCATAAGTGTTATTGTGTCGCTCCAAGCTTACTCTGTTTTACTTTGTGGTTTTGTGGTAAGTGAATTCTGTGTTTTTAAGCCTCTGTATAGCTGCACGAAATCTAGTTGTGCGAAAGATAGCTATGTAAAATCGAGATGTGAGAAATTAGCTTCACAAAACCTCTACCCTCTGCCCCCCGGTGTAAATTCTATTTTTTTTAACATGGTATCAGAGCGGGTTAAACTTTGTTGTTGTAAAAGGAAGTTCTTTTACTAGCAGTTAAATTCTTTTGAGGGAAAACTGTTTTTAGCATATTTATCAGCAGGTAGAAAGTTTTTTTTCTTACACTTAGAAATGGAAACATCAAGTAGAAGCTTGACTAATCCTCAAATACCTAAGTTTAATGGAAAATATTATGACTATAGGGCTATTACAATGAATGCCCTATTTTCTTCTCATGAAATTTGTGATTTGGTGGAGAATGGTTTTCAAAAACCAGCAGATGCAGTAGCATACAATGTCCTGTCTCAAGTAGAAAGAGATTGGTTGAGGAATAGCCATAAGAATGATGAAAAAGCCCTCTTCTACATTATTCAAGTAGTTCATGAAAGTGTATTCCCAAGGGTTGCAGCAGCAATGAAGTCTAAGCAAACATGGGACACCCTCCAGATAGCCTACCAAGGCATGGCAAAAGTCAAGACAGAAAAGCTGCAAATGTTTAGGAGTGGCAATAAAACACTCTCTATGAAAGAGTCTGAGAATGTAGACTATGTTTTTACACATGTAATTGGGTCTGTTACTCAGATAAGGTCTCATGGTCAGACACTTGAGAAAAGAAGAATAGTCGAGAAAGTTTTGAGAAGTTTGCTAGCAAGGTTTGATGCCATTTTTGTTGCCATAGAAGAGACAAAGGATCTCTCAAAGTTCTTAGTGGATAAGCTTAATGCATCATTGATTTCTCATGAGCATAGACTGAATAGAGCAACAAGCTCCTCATTTGAGCATGCCCTCAAGACACAAGTATCATTTTCTCAAGGTCGAGGTAGAGAGAGATCATATATTAGAGGAAGAGGAAGAAGCCCACATAGAGGTGGAAGAAGCAACGTTTCAAGCTCAAATGGAAGAGGTAGAAATCAAAACCCAAATCAAGGCCCAAGTCAAAATCAACTACAAGGTCAGAGGTATGATAAATCTCAAGCTCAATGTCATTACTATAAGAAATATGGTCATTATGCAAATGAATGTATAAAGGAGCAATATGGCATAAGTAACAAACCAAGTGTAAATTTCACAAAAGAAAGTGAGAACCATGATAGTATGTTTTTAGCTTATAATGTAGCACAAGAAAAAAAAAGTGATATATGGTATCTAGATTCAGTGTATCGAAACCTCATGTCAGGAAACATAGAAATGATTTCCAATCTAGATGAAAGTGTTAAATCTGAAGTGGCATTGGGGACTGATAACAAAGTATCTGTCATGGGAAAAGGAAGAGTTAATATCCTAACAAAGAAGGGGGAGAAGTACATCTCAGATGTTTACTTTGTCCCGTAGTCTGAAGCATAACCTCATAAGCATTGGACAGCTCATGCAAAAGGGCTACAATGTCTTCTTCAAAAATGATGTGTGCACGATTTTGGATAGGCCTCCAAGTAGACAGTTGATTGCAAAGGTTCAGATGACAAACAATAGAATGTTTCCCTTAAAAATAAAATCAGATTTGCAGAAAGAAGGTGCATAAGCACAACTCTTGATGAACTCACAAGAGAATGGAAGAAAATATGCATTTGTCATACAATTAAACTTTCAAGAAGAGGTAAAAGATGAAAATTTGTTATGGAATTCGAGATTTGGACAACTTTGGAGGTTTGAATTTGCTGCATAGGAAAGGCATGGTGAAGGGACTACCACTCATACAAAAACTGGAAATCTTATGTGAAGAATGTATCTTTGGAAAGCAACATAGAGAGACATTTCCAGCAGGAAAATCAGTAAGGGCAAAGGCAACTTTGGAGATTGTCCACTTAGATTTATGTGGACCAATGCTGACACCATCCATTAGTGGTAGCCACTATTTATTGACCTTCATACATGACTACATAAGGAAGACATGAGTCTTTCCCCTAAAACAAAAAGGGAAGTGTTTGAGCAGTTTCGCCAATACAAGGCTCTTGTTCATAAGCATATCAAACACTTCATCAAATTCATTAGAACTTACAGAGGTGGAGAACACATCTCAAATGATTTCCTTCAATTTTGTAGGGAGCATGGAATTCAGAAATAGTTGACAACAAGATAGACACTACAACAAAATGGTTTGGCGGAAAGGAAGAATAGGACCATTATGCAAATGGTGAGTATGTTCAAGTCAAAGCATTTGCCAAATGATTATTGGGCTAAAGCTGTCATTTGTGTAGCATATGTCTTGAATACATGTCCAACCAAAAGTGTCCAGAACATAGTTCATAAAAAGGCATGCAGTAGAAGAAAGCATAGTGTCAATCACATGAGAGTTTTTGGATGTGTGGCGTATGCACATGCCCTGGATGAGTTGGGAAAGAAGTTGAACAACAAGGGGGGAAAATGTATAATTCTAGGATATAGTGATGAATCTGAGGCATACAAACTCTACAATCCATTAACCAAGAAGGTCATAATCACCAGAGATGTGCAGTTTATAGAAGATGAAGCATAGGATGGAAGTTTAGAAAAGATAGTCAATGTCAAAGCATGTATAGCACATGAGGACAAAGAGGGATTAACATCAGCAAGTAATTCCTCAAAAATGATTCCCTCTACTCCTATTCAAGCGCAACAAAGTAGGCAGCAAGCAGTACCATCAACAAATAATAGGACATTTTTGGGTAGCCAAGCAAGTGCTTCTCTAAGCACACCGTAAAGCGCAACACCAAGTGACATGTCAAGCCCATCTTCGGCAAGCACAAGAATACAAAAATTCATAAATTTAAATGAAATTTATGAGTAAGATGTAGTTTATAGTAGCGTTATTCTGAATTCCTTAGTTTCCTTGTTTTGTCATGTAGATGACCCAATCCATTTTGAGGATGCAATGAAAGGAGAAAAATGGGTTGCAAGAATGGGGGAAGAAATAGAAGTAATAGAAAGGAATGACACATGGGAGTTAGTGAACGTTCCGAAAGGAGAACATGTCATTGGTGTGAAGTGGGTCTATAAGACCAAAAGAAACATTGAGGAAAAGACTGAAAGCAACAAAGCAAGGCTAGTTGTCAAAGGATACAAGCAGCAACATGGAAGAGATTACGTGGAGACATTCACACCAGTCGCGAGGATGGAGATAGTGTGTGTAGTTCTGGTGATTGTTGTGCAACATAAATGGAAAGTGTATCAAATCGATGTAAAATCAGTGTTCTTGAATGGACTATTAAAGGAGGAAGTGTATGTTGCACAACTTCTTGGTTATGAGGTAGAAGGCCAAGAAGACAAAGTGTATCAGTTGAGGAACTCCCTTTATGGGCTTAAGAAAGCACTGTGCACATGGTATAGTGGGATAGATTCCTACTTGTTGGACAATGGTTTCAACAAATGTGATAGTGATCCTACTCTCTACATCAAAGAGAGTGATGGTAAGATTCTTATTGTGTTCTTATATGTAGCTGATTTGATTTTTACAGGCAGCGATGATTTCCTCATCGTTGAGTTCAAACAAGTCATGAAGAGTTAATTTGAAATGAATAACTTGGGATTGTTAAGATATTTTTGGGCATAGAAGTGAAGCAAATAAAAAATGGCATTTTTATCTCTCAAGCAAAATATGTGGCAGACATTTTGAAGAGGTTTAAAATATAGAACAGCAAGCCCACACCAACTCCAACTGTCGTGGGGTTGAAGTTGAGCAAAGAAGATTGCAACGGCAATGTCCATCTGACATTATACAAAAACATGATAGGGAGCTTGATGTATTTGATAGCCACTAGGCAAGATATAATGTATGCAATAAGTTTAGTGTCAAGGTTCATGGAGAAACCCAAGGAGACACATTGGAGAGCAGCAAAAAGGATTCTAAGGTATGTCAATGGGAAAAAATAGTATGGTGTTTTGTACACAACAAGTGATTTCAGGTTGGTTGGCTACACTGACAGTGATTTAGCATGAATTGTCGATGACATAGACAACACGTCAAGATGTGTTTTCCATTTGGGTTCTAGAGACATTTCATGGGCCTCCAAGAAGAAGCCAATAGTGTCATTGTCAACAACAGAAGATGAATATGTCACAGCAATAGCAATAGTGTGTCAGATAGTTAGGATGAGAAGGATTTCGAGGGGTATTCGTCATGACCAAGAGGGAATGCCAACTATTTTCTACGACAACACATCAACAATTGCATTGTGAAACAATTATGTATTTCACAAGAGGACCATGCATATTGATGCTAAATATCATTTTATTAGAGAGTTGATCAACAATGATGAAATTGTGTTGCATCACTGCAGGTCACAGGAACAATTTGCCGATATCTTCACAAAACCATTAGCACATGAAAGATTTGTTTTTCTAAGAAACTGTTTGGGAATTTTCAATGGCAGAAATTCTGATTAAAGGGGAGTGTTGGAAATATTAATCCCCACCACCGCATTAAACACAATGACAATAGCCATACTTGTGAAAAGTATTTTCGCAGTTTGTGTCTTTGTTTGAAGATGGAAGAACTAAAGCCATAACATAAGTATTGCGTGTACCATACCACAGCGCATCATAGAAGCTAAGGAATTTAACGAATTTTAGGAAATATGGGAAAGTATTTACTTTGAAACTATTGCCCATACTCCACAGACACCTATGCGTTTACTGTCCGCTCTCAACAACAACAACTTATTAATTATTTTTCTCTGTCATGTATTAATTTCAAATATCATATTGAGATAAACATGAATGTAAAAGTCATTTTTTTATGAGAGAAATTCTGTGAAGTAGGGAGGAGAAAATCGTGGAGCAAATTTTGGTGGGTGTGTGAAAACAACAGTTACTGTGTTTTACTGTGTGTTACTCTGCAACCCCTGGTGAAGTGTAAATCATTGTAAACCTTTGTTTTTTACTTCGTGAATGAGCCACAGTATCATATGAATGTATTTTCATGAATTAGAATTTAAACCTAATTTTTATTGTGTTGCTTCAATCTTACTTTGTTTTACTGTGTTTTTTCCATAAGTGAATTCTATGCTTTTAAGCCTCTATATCACTGCGCGGAATCTAGTTGCATGAAAGCTAGCTGCGCGAAATCGAGCTACGCGAAATCAGCTCCGCAAAACCTCTACCCTCGGCCTCTCTGCATTAATTATATTTTTTCTAACATGGTATCAGAGCGAGTTAAATGTTGTTAGTGTAAAAACAAGTGTTTGTACTAGAAGTTAAAATTGTTTTGTTGGAAGATTGATTTCGGCATATTTACTAGCAGGTAGAAAGTTTTTTTTCTTACACTCAGAAATGGAAACATCAAGCACAAGCTTGAATAATCCTCAAATACCTTATTTTAATGGAAAAATGATGAATATTGGGCTATTACAATGAAGGCCTTGTTTTCTTCTCAAGACATTTAGGATTTGCTAAAGAATGTTTTTCAAGAACCAGCAGATGCAACAACATACAATGTCCCATCTCAAGAAGAAATAGATTTGTTAAGGGACAACCGGAAGAAGGATGCAAAAGCCCTCTTCTACATTTTTCAAGCAGCTCATGAAAGTGTTTTCCCAAGGGTTACAGTAGTAATGAAGTCCAAGCAAGCATGGGGCACCCTCCAGATAGCCTAACAAGGCATGGCAAAACACAAGACAAAAAAGTTGCAAATGTTGAGGAGGGACTTTGAAACACTTTGTATGAAAGAGTCTAAGAATGTAGACTAATTTTTTACACATGTAAGTGGGATGGCTATTCAAATTAGGTCTCATGGTGAGGCACTTGAGGAAAGAATAATAGTTGAGAAAGTTTTGAGAGGTTTGCCAGCAAGGTTTGATGCCATTTTTATGGCCATAGAAGAGATAAAGGATCTCTCACAGTTCTTAGTGGATGAGCTTAATGCATCACTGATTTCTCATGAAGATAGATTGAATAGAGCAACAAGCTCCTCATTGAAGCATACCTTCAAGACACAAGTATCATTTGGTCAACGTCGAGGAAAAGGAAGATCATATGCTAGAGGAAGAGGAAGAAGCCCACACAGAGGTGGATGCAGCAACCTTTCAAGATCAAATGGAAGAGGTAGCAATCAAAGCCCAAGTCAACACCCAAGCCGAAATCAAACACAAGGTGAGAGGTATGATAAATCTCAAGTTCAATGTCATCACTATAAGAAGTATGGTCGTTATTCAAATGAATGTAGAAAGAAGCAATATGACATAAGTAACAAACCATGTGTAAATTTCACAAAGGAAAGTGGAAACCATGATAGCATGTTTTGAGCTTGTAATGTAGCACAAGAAAAACATTGTGATATATGGTGTCTAGATTTAGGGTGTAGCAACCACATCTTAGGAAACATAGAAATGTTTTCCAATCTAGATGAAAGTGTGAAATCTAAAGTGAAATTAGGCATTAATAGCAAAGTCTCTGTCATGGTAAAAGGAAGAGTTAATATCCTAACAAAGAAGGGGGGGAAGAAGTACATCTTAGATGTTTACTTTGTCCCGAGTCTAAAGGATAACCTCATAAGCATTGGACATCTCATGCAAAAGGGCTACAATGTCTTCTTCAAAAATGATGTGTGCACAATTTTCGATAGGCCTCAAAGCAAATAGCTGATTACAAAGGTTCAAATGAGAAACAATAGAATGTTTCCCTTAAAATTGAAATCAGATTTGCAGAATGAAGGTGCACAAGCACAACCCGCAATGAACTCACAAGAGAATGGAATAAAAGATGTAGTTGTCATACAAGTAAACTTTCAGGTAGAGTTCAAAGATGAAAATTGGTTATGGAATTTGAGATTTGGACATCTCAACTTTGGAGGTTTTAATTTGCTGCATAGGAAAGGCATGGTGAAGGGACTACCACTCATAGAAAAACCGGACAGTCTATGTGAAGTATCCTGGGCAAGAAACATATAGAGACATTTCTAGCAGGAAAGTCAGTAAGCGCAAATGCACCTTTAGATATTTTCCACTGAAATTTATGTGGAGCAATGCAGACACCATCAATTGATGGTAGCCACTATTTATTGACCTGCGTAGATGACTACACAAGGAAGACATGGATCCTTCTCCTAAAACATAAAATTGAAGTGTTTGAGCACTTTTTCCAATACAAGGCTCTTGTTGAGAAGAAAAGCAGATGCTACATCAAAGTCCTTAGGACTAACAGAGGTGGAGAATACATCTCAAATTATCTCCTTTAATTTTGTAGGGAGCATGGAATTCATAAACAGTTTAAAGCAAGATATACACTGCAACAAAATGGTGTGGCAGAAAGGAAGAATAAGACCATTATGGAAATCACAAGGAATATGTTAAAGGCAAAGCATTTTCCAAATGATTATTAGATTGAAGTTATCACTTATGCAACATATATCTTGAATAGATGTCCAACCAAAGGCATCTAGAACATAGTTCCTAAAGAGGCATGGAGTGGAAGAAAGCATATAGTCGCTCACATCAGAGTTTTTGGATGTGTGGCATATGCACATGTCCCGGATAAGTTGAGGAAGAAGTTGGATAGTAAGGGGTAGAAATGTATATTTGTTGAATATAGTGATGAATCCAAGGCCTACAAACTCTATAATCCATTAACCAAGAAGGTCATAATTAGTAGAAATATGCAGTTTATAGAAGAGGAAGCATGGGATGGAAGTTTAGAAAAGACAGCCAATGTCAAAGCATGTATACCACATGAGGACAAAGAGTAATTAACAGCAGGAAGTAATTCCTTAACAGTGACTCCCTCTACTCCTATTCAAGCGCAACAATGAAAGCAAATATCAACACCATCAACAAATAATAGGACATTTTCGCGTAGCCAAGTAAATGCTTCTCCAAGTACACCGTAAAGCGCAACACCAAGTGACATGTCAAGCCTATCTTCAGCAAGCACAAGAAGACCAAATTTTAGATATTTAAATGAAATTTATGAGAAATATCAAGTTGATAGTAGTGTTGTTCTAAATTCCTTATTTTCCTTGTTTTTTCATGTACATGACCCAATCCATTTTGAGGATGCAGTCAAAGAAGAAAAATGGGTTGCGGGAATGGAGGAAGAAATAGAAGCTATAGAAAGGAATGACACATGGGAGTTAGTGAACCTTTCAAAAAGAAAGCATGTCGTTGGAGTGAAGTGGGTCTATAAGACGAAAAGGAACATTCAGGGAAAGATTGGAAGGCACAAAGCAAGGCTAGTTTTCAAAGGATACAAGCAGCAACATGGAAGATATTATGCAGAAACATTCGCGCCAGTCACGAGAATAAAGACAATGTGTGCGGTTGTGGTAATTTCCACACAGCATAAATGGAAAGCGTATCAAATGGATGTAAAATCAACATTCTTGAATGGAGTGATGAAAGAGGAAGTGTATGATGCGCAAATTCTTGGTTATGAGGTAGAAGGCCAAGAATACAAAGTGTATCGGTTGAGGAAGGCTCTTTATGGGATTAAACAAGCACTGCATGCGTGGTATAGCAAGATAGATACCTACCTTTTAGATAATGGTTTCGACAAATGTGATAGTAAGCCTAATCTCTACATCAAAGAGAGTGATGGTAAGATTATTATTATTGAATTATATGTAGATAATTTGATTTTTACCGGTAGTGATGATTTCCTCATTGCTGATTTCAAACAAGTCATGAAGGGTGAATTTGAAATGACTGACTTGGGACTATTAAGATATTTTTTGGGCATAGAAGTGAAGCAAACAGAAAATGGAATTTTTATCTTTCAAGCAAAGTGTGTGACAAACATTTTCAAGATGTTTAAAATGAAGAGTAGCAAGCCCACACCAACTCCAACTGTCATGCGGTTGAAGTTGAGCAAAGAAGATTACAGCAACAATGTCAATACGACATTATACAAAAGTGTGATAGCAGCTTGATGTATTTTATCGGCACTAGGACGGATATAATGTATGTAGTAAGTTTGTTGTCAAGGTTCATGGAGACACCCAAGGAGACACATTGGAAAGTAGCACAAAGGATTCTAAGGTATGTCAATGGGACAAAACAATATGGAGTTTTATACACAAGAACAAGTGATTTCAGGTTGGTTGGTTACATTGATAATGATTGGGCAGGAAGTGTCGATGACAGAAAGAGCACGTCAAAATATGTTTTCCATTTGGGTTCCAGAGCCATTTCATGGGCATCCAAGAAGCAACCAATAGTGTCACTGTCAGTAGCAGAAGCGAAAAATGTCACAGCAACAACAAATAGCATGTTAGGCAGTTTGGATGAGAAGGACATTGAGGGGTCTTCATCATGACCAAGAGGGAATGACAACTATTTTCTGCGACAACACCTCAACAATTGCATTGTCAATTAATTTTGTCTTTCACAAGAGGACCAAGCATATTAATGCTAAATATCATTTTATTAGAGAGTTGATTAACAATGATGAAATTGTGTTTCAGTAGTACAGGTCACAAGAATAATTTGTTGATATCTTCAAAAGGCCATTGTCATGCAAAATTTGTGTTTATCTCAGAAACTATTTGGGAATTGTCAATGGCGACAATTGTGATTAAGGGGGAGTGTTGGAAATATTAATCCCAACCACCGTGTTAAACACACTGACAGTAGCCATACTTGTCAAAAGTATTTTTTCATGTTGCATCTCTATTTGAACATGGAAGGACTAAAGCCAGAACAGAAGTACCACGCAAACCATTTTGCAGCACATCACATAAGCTAATTAATTTATTGAAGTTTAGTAAATACGGGAAAGAATCTACTACAGGACTATTGACCATACTCCACAGAGACCTGCGTGATTACTGCCCACACTCAACATCAACATCTTATTAATTACTTTGCTTCATCATGTATTAATTGTAAAATGTATGTTGAGTTAAACATGAATGTAAAAGTAATTTTTCTATGAGAGAGAGTCTGTGCGGTAGGGAGGAGAAAGTCGTGGAGGAAATTTTGATGGGTGTGTGAAAACAATAGTTAATGTGTTTTATTGTGTGTCACTCCACAACCCCTGGTGAAGTGTAAATCAGTGTAAACCTCTGTTTTTTACTTAGTGAATGAGCCGCAGTCTCATATGAATGTATTTTCATGAATTAGAATTTAATCCTAAGTGTTGAAAATAATACTGAGAGGGGGGGGGGGGGAATATTATCTAGTCCTTTTAACAATTCTTCCTTATTTATACTTTGAATTATTTTTGCATATCAGTACCATAAAACAATGAGCATGAACAAGAAAAACAGACAGTCACATCAAAGAACACCAGATATAAGGTGGAAACCCAATGTGGGTGAAAACCACCTGTTGCAATATGTCTCTTCTTCTTTCAAATTAGAAACTCCTTTTACAATGGTCTTGTACTGGTGCATTCCTTTACCAGTACGCAGGCTGCAACCTGCAGAGAGCTACAACTCTCTCTCGTTTTCCAGTCTCTCCTGGAAGGGAGCTACAACCCCCTACTTCTTTCAAGGACCACTTTTCATAAATTTTCAAACTAGATCCATATACATCAAATGATCATCAAGTACATGTAGATTTCACAGTCAATAGCAGTAACCAGATCAACAACATAGAACTAAACCCAGAACACCTTATCAACAGAAAAATTCAGTCAACAGAAACTCATGAAACAGATATGCAATTTTCCTTTCTCTGGCCTGTGTCGCTACGCACTTCACCTTCTGCTTCCCTGCGTATACCCGCAAAGTTCCTTCTGCTGTGCCGCGTGCCCACGCACTGCTTCTTCTACCGTGCTGCGTACAGTATGCACCCA
>APFE030850048.1:9720-34955 GCA_000404065.3 Pinus taeda
AAAGCAATGGAGCAGCTTACTAAAGTTTTTGGAATAAAAAATGAACTTAGAGCCCATCAACTTGAAAATGAGTTGCTTACATTAAACCCCAATGATTTTTCTTGCATTGAAGATTTCTTGTCCAAGTTCAAGACCATTAGACTTCTTTTGGAAGGTGCCAAAGTTAAGAAACAAGACAGTACCCTTATCTATTGCATTCTTTGTAAGTTGGGACCAACCTACTCTGTGTTTGTTTCCACCTTCCATTCTACAAGAGAAGCCTTCATTTCGCAAGGACATGACTACAAGCCCCCTTCCTTTGATGCTTTTTGTGATTCTTTAATAAGAGAACAAGAAAAACTCTTACACCTTGGTCTTCTTAATCTTGGAAACTCTTCTAAGAAAGCGTTAACCGCCCAGCAGCAGCCAAACTCAAAGAATCCTAAGAAGTCATATCCTAAAAAGAATGGTCCTAAACCAAACAAGCGTCCTAAGCAATTTCAACCTCAAAATGAAAAATCATTTCACCAGAATGATAAGGCAAATAAAAACAAAGGCAAGAAGACTGATAGACATTGCAACTTTTGTAATCGAGATGGCCACTTAGAATCTAAAAGCTTTAAGAAGATGGAAGCCTTGGAAGCAGCAATGAAGAAGCATAACATCAATTTGGAGCACTCTTCAAATTCATCTTTAGGAATGGCACTTTCTGCATGTGGTTGTCAAGCATCTCGGTCTGGCTATGCTTTAAATGTCTCTTCTTCCTCTCATTCTCATGAATGACTCATTGATTCTGGAGCTTCTTATCACATGGCCAAAAATAAAGCCATGTTTTCTTCTTTAAATGATTGTAACACCAAAAATATATATGTTGGTGATAATAGATCTCTTAGTGTTGTAGGGACTGGAACTATTCATATAGATAATGGTCAATTTAATGATGTATTATGTGTTCCAACCTTGTCCTCCAACCTTCTATCTGTATATCAGATAACTCATTCAGGTGAAGGTAAAATCGTTGAATTTTTACCTCACGATGTTGTAATTAAGGACCTAAGAGATCCTAGACAGATTTTAGCTACTGGCATTGTTGATGATTCTACAAGGTTGTATAAGTTTCACAACTTTGGGTCATCAAATCTTCCCTCGTATTTGTTGTTGCTCATAACGATGAAGTGAGCAAACTTTGGCATGAGCGATTTGGTCACTTAAACTATTGCTCCCTTCAGAATCTATGTAAAGAAAATATGGTGACAGGTCTTCCAATGGTATCGTGCAAAGATTGCGTTTGTTCCGGATGTGTACTTGGAAAACATCATCGGGACAATTTTGAAAAACGTGCCTCTTGGCACACCTCAGCCCCTTTACAGCTTGTGCATAGTGATTTATGTGGTTCACTTCCAGTTGTTTCATTCTCTGGCTACAAGTATTTCTTATCTTTCATTGATGATTTCTCCATACGCACTTGGGTATACTTCTTAAAACTCAAGAGTGAAGTATTTAACATGTTCTTGGCCTTTAAGGCCTTTGTTGAAAAACAATCTGGACATCAAATTCTTAAGCTAAGATCTGATAATGGCGGAGAATATGTTAACAACAAATCCATCAACTTTTGCACTGAGAATGGAATTCAAATGCAACATACTGTTCCATATACTCCACAACAAAATGGTGTAGCTGAAAGGAAGAATCACACCTTAAAGGAAATGGCTAATTGTATGGTTCAATCTAAAGGACTTAGTCTTAATTATTGGGCAGAAGCAATTAACTGTGAAAATTACATTATAAATCGTACTCCTACTAAGGTTTTAAAGAATATCACTCCAGAAGAAGCATGGAGCTCAATTAAACCAGATGTAAGTCACTTTAGTGTTTTTGGAAGTGAAGCATGGGCCCATATTCCAGATGAGAAACATAAAGCTTTAGAACGTAAGAGTGAAAAATGTATTTTTGTTGGATATTCTGAAGATGTCAAAGGATATAGACTTATTCCACTTAAGTCCAAAAATGTTATCATTAGAAGAGATGTAAAGTTTGCTGAAAATATATCAGCCTATGAGCCTAGTTTGGCAAACGCGCCACCTCTCTCTATCTCTTCTACTTTTGAATATATTTCTTCTTCAGATGATGAAAGAGAGGATGACAATCCTCCCCCACTTTCTCAAGATCCTCCTTCAGCTCCTCCACTTCCAAAATGGGTCCGTGCTACTCGGGATGCAGCAGGTGATCTTGTTGGTGATCCTACAGATCAGCGATGTACACGTTCTCAGTTTGATAGAGCCTCTTCTTTACTGGCTCAAGCCTCAACGAATTATGATCTTGACACCTTTGCAGAAGCTTCAAGCCATCTAGATTGGGACACAGTTTTGAATGAAGAATATCGTTCATTATTGGCAAATGATACATGGGATCTTGTTCCTCTAACAAAGGGACGAAAAATTGTTAGATGCAAATGGGTTTATAGAACCAAGTATGGACCAGATGGGAAATTTGATAAACATAAAGTTCGTCTTGTTGCTAAGGGTTTTTCATTATTTGAAGGCATTGACTATACTAAAACCTTCTCCCCTGTTGCCAAAATGAACTCTATCCACCTTGTTCTTTCCCTTGCTGCCTCTTTCAAATGGATGTTAAATCCACCTTCTTGCATGGGGACTTACATGAAGAAATCTATATGGAACAACCTATTGGCTTTATAAAAACAGACTCCAGTCTTATATGTCGGCTTAAGAAATCCCTTTATGGTCTCAAGCAAGCTCCTTGGGCTTGGTATGCCAAAATGTATAGCTTTCTTTTATAATCTGGCTTTTCTAGGTGTCATTCTGACAATACTGTCTACACCAAGAAAGTGGGCAAGTCTCTTATCGTTCTTGTTCTTTATGTTGATGATCTTATCCCCACTGGTAGTGATCCAACCTTATCAACCATGTGAAGTCCAGCCTTAAAAAGAAGTTTGAAATGACCTACTTAGGGCACTTGGATTATTTTCTTGGTCTTCAAGTCTTCCAATCCAAGGAAGGTATTTCCCTTTCCCAATCCAAGTATGCCTGTGATCTTCTACGCCATTTTCACATGGAAGATTGTAAGCCAGCTCCTTCTCCCTTTCAGTTTGGAGCCAAACTTTCAGTCACTTGTACTTCCCCTGAAGTTGATGCTACCTTATACCGTCAACTTGTAGGAAAACTTTTGTATCTAACCATTACTGTCTTGACCTTTCCTTTTGTTGTTGGAACTTGTTGCTCAGTTTAATTGCAAAACCCACGTGAAAGTCATTGGAAAGCAACTAAAAGAATACTTCATTATGTTCGAGGTAATAGTTCAGTTTGGAATTCATTACAGTGCCGGAGAATCTCCTCTATTTGGTTGGTTTCACTAATTCCGATTGGTGCTGGTGACCCTTGATGATCGGAAGTCTATACAGGTTATGTGTTCACTCTTGGTTCAGGACCTATTACATGGGCTTGCAAGAAACAAGGTGCCATTTCTCTTTCTTCAGCAGAAGCAGAGTATCGTGGTGCCGTAGAAGCTAGTAAGGAAGCCTTGTAGCTTCGTCAGATCCTTGTAAATTCCTATAATATATTTGGAATCAATATGAAAAAATAAGCAAGGCCAGAAATAGTGAGGAATTCTGGACAAGTTCTAGGTCTGCAAAAGGGCAAAAAATGCCCTCTTTGCCACTTTTTTTCCACATAGGAAGCAGTCTTGGGAGAATCAATTTTTGGAGGGGCGAATGAACTCCAAATTCAAAAACTCAAGTTGCTCCAGAAAGTAGACTTGAAAATATTTCTAACGAGTTATCCTGAACCTGATTTGGAATTTTGAAAGGCCTTCAAAATTGGCCTAGAAAAAATCAATGTGCATTAAAATTTTGGCGCTGCTGATTAAATTGATTTTGCCAAATTTTCCAATTTTGCCTGATTTTCCAAATTTTTCCTAGTTTTCTTGGGAGAACACTTTTTACTCATTTACTGGTAAATTTAAGCATGGTAAATGATGAATTTGATGTAAATATGGATGAAAATCACTTCATAGGGTAGATACATTGAGTTCCAAGTGGTTTTTAGTTGTAATGAATTGGTTTCCTTGGTTTTAGAGGCAAGCTATTCCATTGCCTATATTCTTGTTCTTAGTTTAGATATGGTTGAAACCACCCCTCTTCTCATGGATTCAACCCTGATAGCTAGCATGAGTGGTTTCCTTGCCTATATTATGTAATTTATTAGTCATTTGTAAAGGTTGGACTTTGGTGGAAGTGGTGGCACTCATTGAACATTTGTTATCAGCAGTTTGGTAAGGAATAAAACCAGATTTCACAACTATTTTTGTGGGATTCTTGTGACAGTGAGTTTATGTATTGTTTCTTATTTTTAATGAGTTTTTTTTTATGTTTTATATGTATCCAAATCTATCTTTCTCTTCTAAAACTAAATGAATCAAGTGAATGGACAAAATACATTGCTATGTTTTGTCTTGGTAATGCATTTGGTTTTCAATGTTTTCAAGTGTTTGAAGAGGACTCATAGTTTCTTTATGCCCTCAACTCCTCAGTTGTCTTAATCTACCATATCAATCCATTTCGAGTACATAAACCCTTGTCTACCTCACCCCACAAAACATGACTGTATCCCTGAGTTGATTTCCCAGACTCATATGCCTTCTCCAATTGATCCAGCAACCAAAACCTAAAAAACAAACCAAAAACCCTAATCTACTATACCTAGCCTAAAATCAGCATTCATTTCAATCATCTCAAGACATAATTGCAACTATCCTCACTAAGATTGACAAGGAGAGAGCCCTCTCCCGACCTAGCAGGGCTAGCTACCAAGTTAAGTGTGGTTTGATGTTACCCTAGACCTACCTTCCTTCAGCCTGAGGTAGATCTAGGCTCTAACATAGTGGCGACCATACTAGGGACGTAGTTTTATGTTCCTTAGTAACATGTTTCAAGTTTAGATCTGATTGTTGATGGTGAAAAACGATCAGACACAACAAGGCTGAAATCATTCACCTAGCGACTCCAAATCAGTTTCGAGATCAGATCCAAGGACTCCATTGGAGGATGAACCCGCCAGTAGAAACATGAAAGGAAAATATGGAAAGATCAGGTATTCAAGTTGGAATTTCATCCAAGACATTATGTTCTTTTTTATAAATTATTTCTTCTCGTTTCCCGAGAATTTCAAGAAGGCTTTACAAAGTATAATGTATTTGAGAGAAGATCCTATTTGATTCCTTCCCTTTGAAGATTGTGAATACAAAATGTTCGTATGCCTTTGATCTTGATCAAGACCCTTCTTCTGAACCTTATGATGATTGTCTTCAAAATGATGAGCCTCAAGAGACCAATACTGATTCTACACCGTATGTACAGATTCCTATGCCTTGTAAAATTCCAGATCGATACAAGCCTTTGATTTTACCTCCTGTATCCCATGCTTTCCCTAAAAATCATTACCTCTATCAACCAAGATTTGATGGTGACTGTGACGACATTACTGCTGAGAGACATGTATTGAATTTTGAGTCTTTTCTCAACCTTTTTGAAGTTGATGAAGAAGATATCAGTATTAGGATTTTTTCTCTTTCTTTGCAAGGAAAAGTCAAGAGTTGGTTCAAAACCCTGCCTGATGCAAGCATCTCAGATTTCCAGCAATTTGTCAAAGTTTTCCTTGACAGATGGGTGGTCAGCCAGAACCCTTTCTTGATTCTAGAAGAGTATAACCAACTTAAAATACAGCCAGGGGAGATGGTGCAATAGTTTTCTGTCAGGTTTAACCAAGTCTATTTTTCAATGCCGGTTAATATAAGGCCTCCTCCTGGATCCGCTCTATTGCACTACCTGAAAGCCTTTGATCCAGAAATGGAGTTTTAGCTGAGAGAAAGGAATCTTGCAACACTTTAGGAGATGAAAAAAAGTGTAGTAGATGTAGAGGCTAATTTGTTGATCAGAAGGGCAAAGTTGAAGGAAGAAGAGATGAAGAACATAGATCCAGAAGAATTGACATCTTTAGAGGTAAGACTCGACATTTTGGTAAGTGCAGTGGAAGAGATGATGCAAAGGATCACCACAAGGAATGAGTATGATGTTCAAGACCATGGCTCGCTAATTGAAGAAGAACAAGTTGCTGATCCAAAACATTTTGTTTCTTATCCCAGTTGTCATAGACTTGATAATGATTGTATTATAGATCATCTTGGAGAAGAGAGATCTGTTGATATGACATGTATGCTTGATGATGTGTTTGATACTAATGATTTGCGTAAGTTTGATCAGTATGATGATGATGATTATGTTCTCCAAACAAAAGCTAATCTTGTAGACAAATCAATAGCTGGTTTGTGGAAGGAGGAAGTTCATTTTCAGCAGCTTGAATACAATGATCAACTGTTGCATATCAACCATGGAAGTGAGGAGGAAAGTGAAGGCTCTTTGCCTTTTTGTTTTACTTCATTTCAGTTCATCAGAGACAACTTTCATGCAATTAGAAATCAATCATCGATAAGTTTAGATCTTGACCATTTTGAGGGCAATGAAATCTTTGTTCAAGACTTCTCATATCTATATTTGCAGGCCTCGAAAGCCATTGATTGTCAAGTTGTAGATGAAGAATTGGACGCTGGAACATATGATCAAATGATGCAAGATGATTTTGTCCCATTCTGTTTTGAATCATTTCAGTTTTTGAAGGAAAATTTGCATAGTATATCTTCAAATGGACAGCTCGTAGAAAATCATGCAATCTCATTAGAAATAATAGAAAATGGGTTGCAACAGTATTTTCAAGATTTTCACGATCCAATAGTTGATGTGTTGGATGATGTCTGTAGTCGAAGTCCTTCTCCATTAGCTAACTGTGAGCTTGAAAAAAGTATTGATACAAACTTGATCTGGCAGCCGGTTTCTTTGTCATTTTTAGCAGGAGTCTTGTCATAAATCTCAGATGAAAGGTTGCATTCATGGTACAAGGAGAAGAAAAGTAATCCATTGGATGAGCTGAGCCCTAGTGCACATGAATTTCAATATCCTTATGCAGTATTTTTGGAGTCGGATAGATAATCCATATTATTCAATAAATCTATTTACAAGTTTTCATGGGAGTTGCCTTTCAGTAGTTCTCTCTTATGGTTCATAAGAAAGCACTTGCAAAGAATTCAAACTGTAGTCAGAATACTTACTTGGTTGCATTGGTTATTTCATTTCACTTTATTAGGTGATGAATGGAACAGTTAGATTAGGTTTTATTGAATAAGCTCCATTTTGAGCATATTTTCCAGCTTTTCAGTTGTATTATAGTATTGAGTCAGTTTCAATTAAATTTGTGTTGTCAAGTTGTCAGTTTTGAGTCATCTAGTTTCAGCTTCTGAGTGTCTAGTTTTAGCTAAGTGTCTAGTTTTAGCTTTTGAGTGTCTAGTTTTAGCTAAGTGTCTAGTTTGAGCTTCTGAGTGTCTAGTTTCAACTAAGTGTCTAGTTTCAGCTTCTGAGTGTCTAGTTTCCGCTGAGTGTCTAGTTTCAGCTTTCGAGTGTCTTGTTTCAGTTTTGAGTTAGTCTCAGTTCTTAGTCATTTTAGTTATGAGTCTTGAGTCTTGAGTTTTTATGTTTTTGTTGCCAAGATATTGACTCCATATTGCCCAATGGATAAGGCACTGGTCTACTTTCCCAAAGATCTACGGTTCTTGGCACCTCCAAGGAGCTACCATCCCCATTGGAGCCAATGTTAGTTTCAGTCTTCGAAACCTTCCTCTAGTGACCAAACATCCTCTTACAAAATGATTTTTAAGGTGTCAAAGTCAAATTTTGTCATTTCAGTGAGTTTTCAAGTAAATTTTTGTCATTAGGTATTAGGATTAGGATTTGTTTTCACTTCTTTCAAATTTTTCCAAATGTCGATCCATGTCACCATTCAAATGAGTGTACCATCATTCAAAGAGTTGTCATCATCATTTCAGGTTCCAATAGGTCATTTTACACCTTGTTCGTGTTTCAGTTTTGCTTGGGTAAGACTCATTTCCCTCTCCTAGGGTTTTGAAGGTAATTTATCTTGTATGGTCAAATCATCAACAAAGCTTGCATCCTGATGCTCATACAACTTCCCCTATTCTTAATGTACCTTATTAAATACTTCCGATCACTGATATCCCTCAAATTCCTCATTTTCCCACAAACCCTAATTTCTTGCTACAATTTGACGATTTCCTAGGCTAAGCCTGTGTTTTTCCTTTTTGGACCCCTTCCCCTCACTCAATATTTAAAATTCAACTTTCTCCTATTTCTTAACATCCCTCCCTACTTCCCAAAAATTTGTCAAAAATTTAGAAGCCCCTTATCCCCTTCATTTCCCTTAATTTCTATAAATCCCCTGTTCCACACATCGAGATAGGTTTTACTCAAATGATGTTTCTGAGCAAGGAAAAATGAATTTGGAAAACATGAGAGAGGTTTTTGTCCACAATATTCTAATGAATAAAAAACTCCTTGACGTTTTACACAGGTGTCATGGTTTTAGAGAAATTTCAAAAATACAGTTGCCTCAGGAGAATTGATGTACTTCTGGAGTGGCCTTGGGAAAATCAAGGATTTCGCCTAGCTTGGTTGGCCAAATGACTTTCTTGATGCATCAAATGATAACTAGACACAAAGAGATTTCCAATAAGATATCGTGAGCTCAATTTGAAGTTGAGGAATACCTTCAAAAGTTGAGTGCAACAACACTCTGCATTTAGGTGGCCTCATTTTGCACATTTTGACCAGTCTTGGAGATTTGACTTTTGACAGGGAAAATGAACTCCAAATTGAAAAATTCAAGAAGTTTTAGAAAGTAGACTCAATAATATTTCCAACGAGCTATCCCAATCCCAATTTGGAGATAGAAAAGGCCTCCAAAAGCGGTCTGCAAAAATGTGTTGCACACCTATTGCCTGGCATTGCGCATTAAAAGTGTGTTGCGCACCAGTTGAGATTCTGCAGTGTATTTTTACACTGGTGCTATGCATTAAAAGTGAATTGCACACCTATTGGGGAGACTCAAAACACTTCTAAACTGCATCAAATTTCATGTAAAGCTCTTGAATACCTTTGTCCAAGTAAGTATCCCATTCCTCCTTGCTAAAAAGATTTTTGCTTGCTTGCTTGAGTGTGTTTGGCATCATTTCATAGCAAACCCTATTGGCATTGAAAATTTCTCTCATAAACCATAAGTAAGCTAAACTACTTCTCATAAGCCACCAAGGATCATTTTCTGCTCTTATCCTCCATTTACACTTAGTTTACCAAGTCTTTTTCACTATCCATCACTCATCAAGCTTCATTCCACTAAACCCTAATTTCTGCATCAAACCCTAGCCCTAATGGACTACTCACTTACCCTAATTCCCAATTCTTACATTCCCACTACCCCCCATTCCATTATCAACTCTATCCCTTAACTCCCTCAAGCATTCACATCCCTAGACATCTCACTTACCTTATATTTTAAAATCTCTTCATACTCATCTTATCCTCACCCCATTCCTTCATTCCTCACTAGCAGCTATAGTCACTAAAACACATGGAGAGTGACATTGATTATGAAAGGGAGGAAGAAGCCCTTAGTGACAGTTCTAGGGAAAATCATGTACAGTAGAAGACCTCATAAGGGGAAAAAACTAATCAGGGAGGAGCCTAACAGTTTGAGACAATTTCTTGCTTGCCCACTTGCCATATCATGTTTAAGACATCACTCTCGCTTTGATTTCTGTGAAATGGTGGAAAGGGTCAAGTTTCACCATGAGCTAACTAGGTTATTTGTGACTCATCTAGACAATGGTCAGGTGAACCTTTTTGGTGTTTCATTCATATTTTCAACTAATATTATTTCAGAAGCAACAGGCATTCTCAATGTATGTGAATAGTGGAACAAGATATGTAATTCAAGGGTAAAGAGGCTAAAAGTTAAGTTAAGGAGAGTCTTGAGGAAAAAGAAAGAATATGATAAACTCAAGATCTTGGTTGAAGCATCATTGGCCCATCAAAGCATCTAACAAGGATCATTCATGCCAAATTTCAAGAAATTTAGAGAAAATTTTGTCATTTTTTATTTTTTGAATTGGAAAAACAGGTTTTTCCAATAGGTGTGCAGCGCCACCGGCAGTGCGCTTTTATTGGGGGCATCTATTTGCAAAACGGCTTATATATTTGGAATTAGCATAGAAAAATAAGCAATTTCAGAAATAGTGAGGAATTTTGGACATGTTCTAGGTCTCCAAAAGGATAAAAAACACCCAAAAATGGCCCTCTTTGCCACTTTTTTGCCACACAGGAAGCAGTCTTGGGAGAATCAATTTTTGGAGGGTCAAATAAACTCAAAATTAAGAAATTCAAGTTGTTCCAAAAGGTAGTCTCGAAAATATTTCTAACGAGCTATCCTGCACCTGATTTGGACTCCGGCAAGGCCTCTAAAAGTGGCCTAGAAAAAGCATTGCGCATTAAAGTAATTTTGCCAATTTTGCCTAATTTTCCAGATTTTTCCTAGTTTTCCTGGGAGATCACTTTTTCCTCATTTCTTGGTAAATGTAAGCATGGTAAATGATGAATTCGATGTAAATATGGATTAAAATCACTTCATAGGGTAGATACATCAAGTTCCAAGTGGTTTTGAGCTGTAATGAATTGGTGTCCTTGGTTTTAGAGGCAAGTTGTTCCAATGCCTATATTCCTGTTCTTAGTTTAGATATGGTTGAAACCACCCCTCTTCTCATGGATTCGACCCTGATAGCTAGCAAGAGTGGTTTCCTTGCCTATATTATGTAATTTATTAGTCATTTGTAAAGGTTGGACTTTGGTGGAAGTGGTGGCACTCATTAAAAATTTGTATCAGCAGTTTGGCAAGGAATAAAACCAAGTTTCACAACTATTTTTGTGGGATTCTTGTGACAGTGAGTTTATGTATTGTTTCTTCTTTGTAATGAGTTTTTTTATGTTTTATATGCATCCAAATCTATCTTTCTCTTCTAAAACTAAATGAATCAAGGTGAATGGACAAAATACACTATTGTGTTTTGTCTTGGGAATGCATTTGGTTTTCAATGTTTTCAATTGTTTGAAGAGGATTCATAGTTTATTTATGCCCTCTTCAACCCTTCAGTTGTCTTAATCTACCATATCAATCCATTACGAGTACATAAACCCTTGTCTACCTCGCCCCACAAAATACACTATTGTGTTTTGTCTTGGGAATGCATTTGGTTTTCAATGTTTTCAATTGTTTGAAGAGGATTCATAGTTTATTTATGCCCTCTTCAACCCTTCAGTTGCCTTAATCTACCATATCAATCCATTTTGAGTACATAAACCCTTGTCTACCTCGCCCCATAGAACATGAATGTATCCCTGAATTGATTTCCCGGACTCATCTACCTTCTATACATAAACCCTAATCTACTATACCTAGCCTAAAATTAGCATTCATTTTAGTCATCTCAAGACATAATTGCAACCATCCTCATTGAGATTGATAAGGAGAGAGCCTTCTCCTAACCTGGTAGGGCTAGCTACCAGGTTAAGTGTGGTTTGATGTTACCCTAGACCTGCCTTCCTTCAGCCTAAGGTAGATCTAGGCTCTAATAGACATGATAGATGAAATTATTAAGATATATTTTATTCACACGTAGGGGTTCCTCTACATTTAATGATCAAACATTTAATTCATTTGATACATATTTCTACTTTAACTGACAGATCAATACACAGATGATCTCTTCTATAAAATGAATAAATCAAATTTTGCAATCAAGAGCTCATCCGAAATGTCCACATTTGACCAAGTTCATCACCTTATGTGTGTCTAATTGTGTTGGTGTAAAATAAATATGGTACATGTCAAATTTGTATTAACTCTAGAGATCTAAACAAATCATAATCGAGAACCAATGTTTAATTCCCTAGATTTACAATCTTCTTGTTCAACTCAAGGGTGCCAATTTGTTTAGTGATAATGATCTAAATTCAATCTATCATATGGTATTAATTGAGCAAATTGATGTATGGAAGATAGAATTCAAGTCTAAAGAAGGAAATTTTCAAGTGTTTGGTCACGCCTTTTGACTTAAATAATGCACCAACAATGTTATTGAGGATGATGGATGGTATCATGTAAGCATTAAAAATTCTTTTTTATTTTTATATTTGAAAAATATCCTCATATTTAGAAAAACATGGGTAGAGCATTTACGACATTTTCAACAAATCCTAAGAACCTTGTAGCAACATAAGTCATATGCTAATTTGTAGGAATTCTCATTCAACATATAGAAAATTCTATATATATGATATATTTTGAACATGGTGTGCATGTGGATCCATCCAATATATCAATAATTCATGATTATCCATCCCCAACAACTATAATATGTCTCTATATATTTTTGGGCCTTTCCAACTATTATTGCAAGTATGTTTTCGGATTATTTCATATTGCTCAATCCATAATCCAAGTGAACGAGGGTGGGACCAAAGGCAAGGTCATTTGGACTAAGTCATAGCATAAAGAATTCAAGGACCTAAAACATTACCTTATTTTGATTCCAATACTCATTATACCTACAAGAACCCTTTGAGATTAATATAGATGCTTGAAAGTATGTTATCCGTGTAGTATTTGTCAACATGGATATCTAGCCTACCATAGTGAGACACTGTCCAATGCAATTTATAGGTACCCCACATATGACAAGTAGATGTACTCCATTGTGTAGGCATGTAACCAATGCATGCATTAATTTTGAGGAAGGAGACAATCATCCGCAGTGATCAAAATCCCTGGAAATTCATGGAGATATAGGAAAAATTATAGCACAATTGTCATACAAAATGCTCCACGTATCGACAAAAATCCCACTTGAACATAAAATATAAGGGAAGAAAAAATCATGTTGTATATTGCCTCATTTTACCCCTAGTTGTGGCATTGAAAACAATAGTTACTACAACAAAATAGGCAATTTGTGCCAGATTTACCACCATATTTTAGTGAATTTTTTTTCCAATTGGGATGAGCAGCCTGGCACTAAATCTAACTCTTTTGTACAATTTTAAAGCATCTTTTTTGTGCCAGATTTTGCATCCTTATTTACACCAAATTTTGCATCCTTTTTTGCTTCAGATTTTGCATCTAGTTTTGTGTCTAATTTTGCACCACTTTTTGCATCTAGTTTTTCACCTTGTTTTGCAACAACTTATCCTTTCAGTTTTGCACCAAGATTTACATATAGTTTTACGACAGGTTTTTCTTCTAGTTTTGAGCCAATTTTTGCATATGTTTTTGCATTGTTTTTGCTTCCAATTTTGTGTCATCATTTGCTTCTAGTTTTGTGCCATCATTTGTATTAGGATTTACACCATCCTTTGCATTTGATTTAACACATATTTTGCATCCAGTTTGTGCCAATTTTTGCATCTAGCCTTACAACAATTTTTTCTTCTAATTTTGTACCTATTTTTGCACCATTTTTTTCATCCAATTTTGCACCATATATTAAATATGATTTAACTCCAAATTTTGCATCATTTTTGTGTCCAGTTATGCATCTTGTTTTGCATCACTTTTTTCATCCACTTTTGCATTTTATTTTTCTCCCTTTTTTGCACCATATTTTGCATCATTTGTTACATCCAATTTTGCATCGTTTTTAATGCCATTTCTCGCTTCCACTTTTATATCCTTTTCAGCATCCAAATTTGCATCTAAATTTGCATTCTATGTTGAGCCATGTGTTGCATCCACCTTTGCATCCCATTTTGTGTCTAATGTTATGTTCAATTTTGAACCATTTTTTACATCTACTTTTGCAATTTTTTTTGCACCAAGTTTTGCATCATGTTTCATACCTTGTTTTCCATCCAACATTGCACCTCAAATTGCATCCAATTCTGAGCCATTTTTATGCCCATTTTTGCACCATTTTATATGTTTACTTATGTGTCCAATTTTACATCATTTTTTACATCCATTTTTGCCTCGTTTTTGGTGTCTAATTTTGCATCTTTTTCAGCATCCACATTTCCATCATTTTTTCTACCTCATTTTGCACCTAGGTTTGAGTATAAATTTTCATCTTGTTGTGCATTATTTTTTACATCCAATATAGTGTCCTTGGTTTGACCCTTTTCTTATCCCCATTTTGTATCTTATTTTTTTCTTTTTTACATCCTCTTTTGTCCCCAATTTTTCATCCCAATTTTACACCATTTTTTGTATCCTCATTTGGCATCTAAATTTTCCTTTTTTTCTTAGTTTTAGCACCCAACTTGGCATCCTCTTTTGCATCGAATTTTATGTCTACTAGTTGTTTGTCTTTTTTTTCATCTAGTTTGGTGTCCATTTTTGTGTCCTTATTTGCACCCAATTTGGTATCCTTTTGTATGCCGTGTTTCGTTCCCTTATTTGTGTCTAGTGTTACACCCTTTTACTTCTAGTTTAAAACCCTTTTTGTGTCCCTATTTGCATCATGTTTTGATGTCTTATTTAGCATCCAATTCTACTCTCAATTTTGCATCCATGGTTACACCACATATACATCCACATTTGGCTTATTGTTTATTGTGTGATGTTATTTCCATTTATGACCCCATTTATGGGTTCATTTTACTAATTCCAATTACATAGTGAAATATATTATAGTTTCTAAATATCATTAAAGAAAATATGACAATTCAAATTGATAACATAGTGTTTGTAAAAAAAATTAAGGGGGAATCACAACATCCATCCAAAAAATAGCATTATCATCATATAGAATAATTCTCCATCAAAAAATTATTAACAATTTTCAATATACATATATGACTACCAAATCAATACTGATCACAAATATCATTATTCCAAGGTAAATTCACCGAAAATTAGTAATATCACCGTACATAATGATTCTCCATTAGAAACCATTAACAATTTTCAACACATATATAAAGTAACAATGTTACTAATAATATCATCATCATCGTCAATCAAATCAACTAAAATTCAAATGTGTGATTACTAGATGAAAATATTTCATGAATATCATTATTCTACGGTAAATTCACAACATCCATCCAAAGATAGTAATATCATTATACATAATAATTCTTCATCAAAATAATGTTGATAATTCTCATTATATATCTATAAAATAACAAGATAATAATGATAATATCATCATCATCTTTAATAAAATCAACTAAAATTCAATGTATGATAACCAAATCAAAATGTTTTATAGATATCATTCTTATAAGGTTAATTCACAGCATCCATCTAAAAATAGGAATTTCCAAGATCATCAAGATATCGCTAGCTAGATACGCCACCAAGATCATAGTCAATGTCATCCTCGTGATCATCATCCTGACCATCCTTATCAGTTTGTACACATGATCATCACTAATGCTATCATCATCATCATCACCAGTGTTATCACAACCCTCATCATCATCGTCTCCTATATCTAATGTATCTTCAACATAGTCTGGATCATCATCTCTGGGGTCATTACCTATAGCATTCTTGAAAAAAAATCAATATTACATGTTAGTATTAATTTCATCACACAATACATATTTTGGTTACAATGCTAACCATAAAATGAGGTAGGATACAATAACATATAATAATATTAAAAAATAAAATGAAAATTTGGTTTAAGATATATTGGAGATCCAACTAAGATTATGCTTGTAATTCACATTAAGTAGTTACAGAAGCAATTTTTAATGCATATGAAGTACATACCCAATTGTTCTTCATATTCTATTTTTAATGTTTCTTATGATGTCCATGCACCATTGTTAAATTAAAAATTATCAGAATATTTAGTTCAAGTTAAAGTTTAATTCAGAAGTGCATAATCTTCTTAATCAAAAATTGTGAACATTTTGCACAGTGGACTCAACAAGAATTCACCATCAAGCTTCATGCTATCATTACTGGGTTAAGAATCAAGATGAAAACAATCATCCAATTTGTAATTTTAAAGGAAAGTAATTGACTTCAAATTCTACAATAAATTGGTAACTAATTCAAGTTATCATTAGTCTCAACTAGCTTACACGATACAATAGATTACATGATATAACAATCTCAGCCTAGAGAAGCTATATTACATGATACAATAGTCTCAACCTAGAGAAGTTGTACGATATTCAAGAAAATATGTCCATGGAAATTCAAGTCACCAATAACACAATAGGGAAACCCTACATTAAAGAGGTCAACATGCTAAATATTATACCATGCCACATATGAAAGGGTAGATCATAATTGCAGAGTACACAACCATTTAAAAATGGTTTTTGAATATTATCATAGATCCATCATAAAGATATAAAAATATACAACAACAAAAAATTACTGATATCCTCATTATAGTACCTCTATCCCTGTGATTTTTAAGTTCTATTCATTGAACTTTTACCCTAATTTATTTATGGTTGACCTAATAGACCCCTTTCCTAGCCTTTAACAAGCTTTCATAATGAAATAATGTTCTATGATATATTTCGTTCATCATGGAGTTCCCAATACTTCAATCTCATACCATCATATGTCCTATTTAATTTCCTTACCAAATTTATGAAAATTGCATCATCTCTAAGAAAGAACATGGGAAACATCACTAACATATTGAATCACAATAGAATAAATTTATCGAAAAAGGTCTTGGTTATTTAGAAATTAAATAATTGAAATGACTTCAAATCAATGAAAAGGTTAAAACAACTATTTCTCAGTATGCTTGTAATTCACATGAAGTAGTTATAGAAGCAATTTTTAATGCATATGAAATACGTACCCAATTGTTCTTCATATTCTATTTTGAATGTTTCTTATGATGTCCATGCACCATTGTTAAATTAAAAATTATCAGAATATTTAGTTCAAGTTAAAGTTTAATTCAGAAGTGCATAATCTTCTTAATCACAAATTGTGAACATTTTGTAAAATGGACTCAACAATAATTCACCATCAAGCTTCATGCTGTCATTACTGGGTTGAGAATCAAGATGAAAACAATCATCCCATTCGTAATTTTAAAGGAAAGAAATCGACCTCAAATTCTACAATAAATTGGTAACTAATTCAAGTTATCATCAGTCTCAACTAGCTTACATGATACAATAGATTACATGATATAACAATCTCAGCCCAGAGAAGCTAGATTACATAATACAATAGTCTCAACCTAGAGAAGTTGTACAACATTCAAGAAAATATGTCCATGGAAATTTAAGTCACCAATAACACAATAGGGAAACCCTACATTAAAGAGGTCAACATGCTAAATACTATACCATGTCACATATGAAAGGGTAGATCATTATGGCAAAGTACAAAACTATTTAAAAATGGTTTGTGAATATTATCATAGATCCATCATAAAGATATCAAAATATACAACAACAAAAAATACTAATATCCTCATTATAGTACCTCTATCCCCATGATTTTTAAGTTCTATTCATTGAAATTTTACCCTAATTTATTTATAGTTGACCTATAGACCCCTTTCCTAGCTTGTAACAAGCTTTCATAATGAAATAATGTTCTATGATATATTCCGTTCATCATGGAATTTCCAATACTTAAATCTCATACCATCATATGTCCTATTTAATTTCCTTACCAAATTTATGAAAATTGCATCATCTCTAAGAAAGAACATGGGAAATACCACTAACATATTGAATCCCAATAGAATAAATTTATCAAAAAAGGTCTTGGTTATTTAGAAATTAAATAATTGAAATGACTTCAAATCAATGAAAAGGTTAAAACAACTATTTCTTAGTATGCTTGTAGTTCACATTAAGTAGTTACAAAAGCAATTTTTAATGCATATGAAGTACGTACCCAATTGTTCTTCATATTCTATTTTGAATGTTTCTTATGATGTCCATGCACCATTGTTAAATTAAAAATTACCAGAATCTTTAGTTCAAGTTAAAGTTTAATTCAGAAGTGCATAATCTTCTTAATCACAAATTGTGAACATTTTGCACAATGGACTCAACAAGAATTCACCATCAAGCTTCATGCTATCACTACTGGGTTAAGAATCAAGATGAAAACAATCATCCCATTCGTACTTTTTAAGGAAAAAATCACCTCAGATTATATCAATAATTGTAACTAATTCAAGTTATCATCATTCAACTAGCTTAAATGATACATAAATTACATGATATAACGATCTAGCCTAGGAGAGCTAGATTACATGATCAATAGTCTCAAACTAGAGAAGTTGTACATTTCAAGAAAATATTGGTTCCATGGAAATTCAAGTCACAATAAACAATAGGGAAACCTACATTAAAGAGCAACATGCTAATATTATACCATGCCCAGATTATGAAGGGTTTAGGATCTAATTTACGAGAGTACCAACTATTTTAAATGGTTTGAATATTATTCATCGATTCTCATAAAGATATCAAAATTATACAACAGCAAAAAATTAACTTAATTCCTCATTTATAGTAACCTCATATCCCAATAGTTTTAAGTTTTATTCATTGACTTTTACCCTAAATTTATTTTATGGTTTTGGGGGGGAAAACTAATAGACCCGTTTCCTGCCTGTAACAAGTTTTCATAATGAATTCATGTTTTGATTTATTTGGTCATCATGGAATCAATACTTAAATTATTACCATCATATGTCCTATTTAATTCCTTACCAATTTATGAAAATTGTTCATTCTCTAAGAAAGAACATGGGAAACACCACTAACATATTGAATCCCAATAGAATAAATTTATCGAAAAAATTCTTGGTTATTTAGAAATCAAATAATTGAAATGACTTCAAATCAATGAAAAGGTTAAAACAACTATTTCTCAGTACTGGTAGTTCCACAATACACATGCAGGTGGCAAGAACAGAGTCATTTGAATGCAAAATGTCAATTGACTAAATAACTTGACCAAAATGACACCTATGTGCAAAGATTATGATACAATCACTTTACAGTGAGAGTAAAGAATAGGATAATGTTGACCTTCAAGTTGTCTAACAAGGTATTAAGTGAAGAATGGAATGATTATTATCATAAAATGGATTTTCGGTAGGTTCTCTACCAACTAAATCAATATTACGAATTCAAATATTACTAGCTTAGGTTTAAATAACTCATCATTCAAATAATATAAATAATCAATATTGCTTGACTCCATACCTCCTTAGCATATCATCTTCATTCTCCCACTCTATAGTTTTTACAATCGAGGATACCACTAACTAGACTATAATACCTGCATAAATAGAAGTAACCATGCATATATCAACTACAAGTGCCTCATAAATCCCAATCACATAGAAGGATGAACATACCACGCATAAGGAGTGATGTTTTTATAATTATTGTAAAAGAATAACCTGAATCCATTATTGACATTTTTAACATATTTAGTGATAATTCCAATCTGGATTAAATTCACATGAAAAGACCATAGGCATGAAAAGCCAATAAATAAAAACTGACATATCTTTTGTGTAGCAAGTATAGACTAAACTAATCCCCAAAAGATTTATCCAACTTTAGCAAGAAGGCAATTTAAAAAATATAAAGAAACAAAGAAGATGAAATCCCTCAGTATAATGTAGTGGATGAAACTTCATTTGTTAAAAATGTGGCTATGTTTACAATGTTAACATCAAGGGGTAGTATATGAAAACAATTATATGTAAAGCCAATTTCCAAATCTAATATTTACTAGTTAACATGTCGCTAGAAAAATTAATAATGTTGGGTAATCCTTCATCTTTATTGAAAGCTTAAGCATGATTTACCCGGATAGCATCAAATGGACGTGTCTTTAGCCCAGAAGGTGCTTTCTATTTCTACTAGTTTCGAAGCAATAAACCTTAAGGTTTTCCATAACCAAACAAACAAGAAAAGGTACAAGCATTGAAATTTTGGTATCTTGAGATCCAAAGGATTAATGACACCTCTCAAGAACTCAATATGTGCACCATCAGGCTACCTGTTGCATTCATCAACTCACAATATATGAGCAGAGTAATCATACCAGAATTTAGTGGAATTCATAATGGGATGATCAACTGTAAGGCCATAGGTAGACATGAATCCAAGAGCTTTGTTGACATGATGGGAAAGATCCATATATACCTAAAACACATACACATAATCAAGAACAGAGAACAATAATATACAGATGAATTCAAAAATTCTTTGTAATGCTTTATAAAAAAATGAGAATGAAAAATTGAAAATGAATTTCGAAAGCTTTTGCAAGGCCTTGTGAAAATCTTATTTCTCCCCTTTCTCATTGTTAGAGGCAAAATCCAAATTCCACTGAATAACAAGTTGCATTGTTTCATAACCTCCTATTAAAAATGGCCAAATAAGGTTGAGGGTTGCAACATCTTGGCAAAAATCATGAACCATCCTTTGAGGATATGGTTGTTGAGATTTTAGGTTGAAAGTATCACCATTAATATTATCTCCTCCATAACTTGGTAGTTTCACACTATACATAGTTTCAAAATCATCTGATCTGGGTTTAGCAAACTTCCCAACCATTCGCCCCACCTTAGACAGAAGAAAAATCATTGTGAGATAAGCATCTATTACCACTGCAAATTCAACCTTGCACCAAAGAAAACTCTCCCTGAACATTGAAAATTGTCCATGATTCCTTGAAAACATAGTGGTTTTTTTGTGCTTCATTCACTTTCAATGTCTCCAAGAAATCGATAACATACTCTGAAAAATCTAAAAGCATATTGTTCATAGAGTCAACTTCACTATGCTAGTTGTTCACAAAACTATTGATAATCAAATCAACATATGAAAAAATTAAAAGAGTTTTTCATTATGGATGATCACCCACCCATTTCCATTTCTCCATTGATTTAATTGGTAAGTTGGTACACTTACCATGACAATGAACCAGACTCAAAAATCTACAAGGAAGAAAAAAAATAGTTCCTATGACATGATGCAAGTTCTAGGTACAACTAACTCATGATTTCACAAGTATCAATGGATACAATGAAATATGACAGAATAGATACCCCCCTAGCTATGGCATGTAAGTTGACAACATAAATCCGTGTGCAAAATAAAACAAGAACTACCATAATACACTAGTTTTGCATAATGGCACATATGCCTTTAAATATCAAAGTCAGAACTACCATGAAATTCACAACACAAGTAAAATATTATGTTATGGGAAAATTTATACTATTTTCCTCACCAACCAAAAGTTGTTCTTTGCAATGAGATCAAATCACTATTCCATGATGATGTGTGTTTTATTCCATAATTTGAATCTTCTGCAAGTAACATTGTATTTGTCTTGATTTGGGACTGGTCAGGCTCCCGATTAGTTTCTTAGATCTCACTTGTTTAAGATATTTGTGAATTTAAACCAAGGCTTTCTTGGATGTCTCTCACAAAATCCCAATTATAGTCTTTGGTTCTCTGTGCTTTCCTTTTCCATGTTTGTTGTCGCACAACTTCGAGAGTCTTGCAAATGCTCCTCCATAGATAAACCACCACATTTCTAATTAAATCGGTGCCAAATCGACATCTCCTGAACTCAATTGATGTAAAAGGTGCACTTCATATAAAACAAAAGTCAAGTTCCTATGAACCATTACTTCACAGAATATCCATTTTTCCATTCTCCAAATATTATTTCTTGCAACAAGATGGAAAATACCATGAAAAAGAACTCTAGTAGAGTATATATATGGAAAAGGTACTTTAATGTTGTGATTCCATTGCATACCTTATTATTTACTGCTTACAAGAACATTTCAGGTGGTCGTGTTGCATAATAATATCTACAATAAGCCATAAACCTCCTAACTAGGAGGCTAAGTTCACAAAGAACAAATGTCCAATTTCCATCCTGAAATGATCAAATCAATGGACACTCCAAGACAAGCTTGAGAATACAAAATATTAGCACCCAAATGAAATGAATGCAATTATATTCCTTAACAATTGTAAAAATATTATATGACATATTTGAGCAATCTGGTATGCCAAAAAACTAGTTAAAATAATGAATTAATAAGAAAAGGTCTTGCTTTCCTGATTATCAAGAAACATTGATTTTTCAATGTCTTCAAATAAGAAACTTGAAAATTTCCTTTTTCCATAGTTGAACTCGTACTAATATTTAGTCTGAATAAAGTTGGGCCTGAACTTTATTCAAAATACCTTGAAAAGTGTACCGAGGAATCATCTAAATGCCTTGCAAGAAAACCTTACCTAGCTATCAACTAACATTCCTACCATTAATCATGAATGGAGCATGTATTCATGCTTTCCAACATGTAATGTAATGAAGTAGATGAAAGCCTCCATACATGAAGGTAGAGTATCAGCAAATATACAGTCATAGTGATCAGTTGACTGCTCAAAAACAATCTTTGCATCGTTGTTGCTGGAGATAAGTCATAGATATTGTCTTAGAATATTTTTTGGGCTTCCGTTTCTCTATATTTTCATTGTTATACTTTATTTGGTGAGAATATCAGCTAAAATCCCTTAATATATATATATATTTTTTCTTCTAGTAGAGATTTCTTAACTCAATTAGCAATGATGTAAATTCCAGTGTCAACCTCATTTAAGTTGCTGCTTCCTTGAGATCTCCAAAACTACACCATTTTACGGCATAGAGATGGCGACTTTAAGGTTTGAAATAACCCACAACATATATTTTGTGACTTTAATATTCTTTATTTGAAGGATATGAATGTGTCAATTCCTTCTGCTTTGATAAACTAGATTGTGATGGAATTTAAGCAACCAACAAAGCTATAGATTTCTTGTACATAGGCATAGACTGTCCTTACAAATATACTATATAGTCTCTCTTGTTAAAGGTGATGAATTTGGTAACAAGGTATATGAATTTATACCTATGTTATGTTTCATTTCATATGTAATTTATATAAATATTGTCTATTCCTCTATTTCACTTTGTTGTTTCTTTTCCTTGCATGGAGGCTTCTGAATTTAAGGAAGATGAATTACTTGTTTTTGTTATAATATCAATTTTTGTACCATCTTTTGTGGTTGGGAAATTTACAATTGTTTTTTCAAAAAAAAAATTACAATTTTATTGGAGGACAAAACTCCAAGAAGTAAAATAGTTAGTACATAGCTAGAAACACCACCAATACAACAAATTAAACATGATTCTCCACCTATTGGTTTATGTATGGATGCACACTAAACATACTTGCTCATAGAAGATATTCTAATATCTAAGCATATTTAGTGATGTTGAGGTTTAGATTGTTTTCCTAATGTATTCAAGTTATGTCTGTGACTTTGAGATGTTTCAAATTAGCCATTACTCCTTCCCAATCATTTAAATCTACTCTCTCAGTTCTAGACATTTCAAACTTCTTTCCTTTCTTAGCAGATGCTTCAAACTTACCTCCTCGATTACCAGATATTTCAAAATCACTGCCTCGTCTACCAGATGTCTATGATTTACTATTTTGTCTTCAATATGTTTTAAAGCTATTGCCTTTCCTTCTAGATGTTAGTTTTCTATTTTCTTTCCATTTGGAAGTTCTTAAACTATAATCCTTTATTCTAGATGTTTTGGAGTTAAAATCTGCCTGGATTGCCAATGTTTTACAATCACTACCTTGTCTACAATATGCCTGCAACTTATTGTTTTGTCTCCCAAATGATTCAAAGCTACTTCCTTGTCCTACAGATGTTTGTTTGCTACAGTCCTTCTGTTTGGAAGATATTAAATAACCATCCTTAACTCCATATGTTTTGGAGTTAAACTTATTTTCTGTATTGTCGGATGTTTCAAGATGATTGCTTCATCTATCAGGCATCTACAACTTATTGTCTTGTCTTCTAGATACTTCAAAGCTACTGCCTTGTCTTCCAGATTATTTTTTGTTACTGTCTTCCCCTTTGAAATTTCTTAAACTACCATCCTTCACTCCATATGTTTTGGAGTTAAACTTCTTGCCTAGATTGCCAGATATTTCAAAATGACTGCCTCCTTTATCATATGTCTATAATTTAGTGTTTCATGTTGTAGAGGTTTCAAAGTGACTGCCTTTCCATCCAAATGTTTTTATCAACTGTCTTGCAATTCGGAAATTCCCAAATTTCCATATTTTTTCTCCAGGTAGTTTGGATTTACTAACTCGACTTCCCCGTGACTACAAACTAGTAGCTTTCCTACTAGATGGCATGCAGTTACCACTACACTTTCTAGATGTTCTAACTTATTTACCAATTTCCTCCCCTCATTATCATTATCATATTCATCTTCATCCTCCTCATCATCTCCTTCATCATTCTCATTAACATTTTCATCTTCATCCTCCTCATCATCATCTTCATAATCATCCTCATCCTTAGTTTCAGTCTAGGTCTAATTTTTAGTTTCATCCTCATTAAAAATTCTTTCATTATATATTTTTTCATCCAAACTCTCCTCTCCCATGATTCTTTGTTCCCATAAGGATGCTTATCAAAATCATCACTTTTTTTCTAAGCATGGTCATTGTCTCCATCTGTCAAGTATTTTTGTTGTGACTAACCCTTTTTGTACAACCCTTTCTTCCTATCTTCCATCTCCTTCACCATTAAGTAAATATGATTCCCTCTCAAGGTTACAAGAGGATGCACCTCGACCATATCAACTCTTTTGAAGGCCTCTCTGAGGATCATGGTTATGACACCATTCTTCATAGACTGGCAAAAAATCCCAAGATGGTGACTGAAACACTTCACAAACGCGTGTCAGAGACCCATCAATTCATGTAAACTAAGAAGTGTACACCTATGAACTTTCTTGTTAACCATGACTCATAGTATCTCGCGCAGAACACCAACCACCCGCCTCTCCCCTAAATCACTATTGTAGGAATATACAGGGTAAGTTCCTCATACAGAACACCAAAAGGACACCGCTCACAAACAGATCACAGATCAATACACCAGTATTTTGACGTGGTTAAAACCCTCAGAGAGGGAAACAGTCCACGGCCTGTGCAACGTGGCTACTACAGGCAATTTATTAATAAAAGAATGAAAATTTACATAAGCTTCTCTCATGCACGGTGAACCTACAAATGACCCTCCATGCGCTTTAAATAGAATTCATGGACCAATCGGGTGTCAAGCCACGGATCAAGTGTCGGGAATACCGAGGAGAGAATGAACCGTCGGATCACTACATATCGTGACCGTCGGATTGTAAGTTACAAAATGTACA
>APFE030850052.1:1330-31123 GCA_000404065.3 Pinus taeda
CTATTTTCTAATTTTACAATGATATATATTTCATAAATTATTCATTTTATTTTTTAAAGTTTTAATTCTTTAAACGATTTTTTATTCATCTCTATCATCAATAGGATTTTATAAGGTTGATCCCTTTTTATCGAGTCTTTCTCATGAGAACCTTCCCTCTTAGTGAGTGAAATTTTCATTCGTAAAATTAATTATAATCAGCTTATAATTTATTGTGAGCATGCTGTAAGCTTATAAGGTGTAATGTGGAATTGTAAGCTTATTTTTTATGTTTAATAATTATGTTGCGGCATTTCAACTCTATTTAATTTATGAGATAAATGAGAATCTTATTTATGGAATTTTACAGTTTTGATGTTTAAAGTATTTGAGATAAATTTTTATTTTTATCATTATAAACAGATGGGGCATGTGTTTTTCTAAAAAAGATATTATTACATTTTAAAATATGGTTACATTTAGAGGAGAATCTGGGAAATGATCTCAATAATTTTGTCGTTAACCAGTGCATGCTTGCCATACGTGTTGGCACTATGACTCATCCAATGAGTCATCAATTGAGTCAGTTGAAGGTTAATTGAGTAGTAGAATTGTTGTTAACTCAAAGATCTCTCAATTAAACTAGTCAATTGGGTAAAAATAGCCTGGACATGCATCAAATTCGAATTGCCTAGCTGGAGTAGAGGAAAAGACATATTGTAATTATCAATTGTATATTAGAATCGTTGGCCCTCAATTTTGGTCATTTTTGCCTATCCTAAATCCATTCATTTACCACCACATTCCATCTTATTTCACTTACATATGCTTCATTTTAGTCATATTTTGCATATTCAAGTAATTAAATTAAGTTTTCCATTTTTTAGAAATTTTTGTAAAAATTGGGTTTTAAGAGTAAATTCGGACTACATTAAAAATTCCCGTAATAGCTCCATTAAAGTCATATGTGCATGACACTTGGGTGAGATCTGAGCGCATATTTGGAAATCTTGGGAATCACGGATGAAGAAACACCTATTGGTTCGGTAAAAAATGAGCAAACATAGGCCCGATCAACGCTAGTCAAACTTGACCTATCATTCAGAAATCCCTAGTAAAAAGGGGCATGTTTCTTATTTTGTGGGATTTTCCTAATTTTGTGAACCAGGCTCGATGAGTTCGACCTATATGGATGGATTATGGTAGATAAGGCTGTTAGGGCCATTATAGCAATGTTTATTTATGATTTTCCTATTTAAACATAGTTCATGAAACATTCAAAGTGTTTAATTTTGTATTAAGACTATTGGAGACTTTTGAGATAATTTGAAGAATCGATTCTATTGTTCTATTGTTGTTCATGTTGTGAGTGTTTTATCAAGTTAGTTGTAGCTGAAAAGTTCTTCAGATGTAGAAGGCAAGGTTGGAGGGCCCCCATACCAAGCTAAATACACTTTGGTTAAATTTTGTATAAATCAACATAATTTTAGTATTTCTTGTTTCAGTTTTATGATTCAGTTGCTTAGATGTGTTATGATTTATGTATGATTTCTGGATGATTTTGGTTTAATATCTAATTTGCATACGAAAGGACAACCAAGGATTTAAGTTAAATTATCCTTCTATTAAATTATGAATCACAACTAAAACTCACCCTTTTGCATTTCTTGAATTGTTTCTTGAATTCCAGTTCATGATTTAATGCAATGGTAATGTTGTTGGAGTAGAACTATGAGGAAGGACAACCAGGAACTCCTAAGTTAGGAGCCTCTTCTCTTGCTTTCTACACATCACAAACTGTTGCTCTTTAGTTTCTCTTCTTGGGGACAATACCGTGAGGAAGGACAACTAGGACCTCCTAAGTTAGGAACCTCTTCCTTTACTTACTGCATCTTGAATCAGAGACTTTTTAGTTTCTTTAAATTTAGAATTTATTTGTAATATGTACTTCCTTTAACCTTTGAGGCTTACCTTCTGAAAATGATTTTACCTGAAATCCATATATTTTGAACATGCTTTCAAGTCTACAAACTAGAATTGACAAGTAAAACACTTGTGTTAGTTTACTTAGTAAATTGACCTGACATTTTTTTGGCGTCATTTTCGGGGAAGCATATTTATATTTAATCAAAATAGGAAGATCATTTAGAAAACAAATAAATAAATAAATAAACATAAAAAATTAATTAAGATTTTTCATTATGGTCATTTATGGATAGACAAAGAGATGAAAATGGTAGATACAAAAAACAATACCTCCAAACTACTAAATCATTGGTAGAAATAGGACTACCTCCATTTGAATTAACTACACCAATTGCTAGAAAACCAACTTTGGAAGAGTTAGAGGAAAAACAACATTCAGGAAAAAGGTTAACCCTTGTTGAAAAACAAACTTTATTAGCTTATGAAGTGAAGAAAAAAAAACCATCTTTCATAGGAAGACAAAGAGAGACAAGAAAACCAATTGATCAACCTATTCTTGAACAAATAGATTAGCCTATCTTTGAAACTATTTCTGAATAAACAAAACAATTTGAAACTACACAATCTCAACTTATTACTAAAGCATTTGAAATTGCTGAAAAAAGATATGGCAGAAGAAGGTTAAGGATCTAACATCCTCACTGTCTCCAGAACAAATGTTACAATATGAAAAGCAACAAAAAGAATGGCAAAGAAGAAGGGAAGAAGAGGCAAGAAGAGAAGCAGAAAGGAAAAGAGAAGAATATGTCAAAAGAGAATATGATCATAAGAGAAGATAAGATGCATAAATAGAAAATGATGAAGAAGCTACTTTTGGGTTTCCAATTGTAGATACTAGAGAAATTCTAGTAAAAGAGGTAAAAATGAAGAATATTCCACCTTCGGTTTTACCAAATTTCTACGGAATGTCTTCTGAAGATCCTAATTCATTCATGTTTGAATTTGATATCTTATGTCAAACTTATGGTTATAATGATGATACACATAAGCTTCATCTTTTTCATGCTACTCTTAAAAAATCTACACTAAAATGGTTTATGGGACGACGAGAACACTCTATTAATTCTTGGGAAGAAATCAAAAAAAAAATTCTTAAGAAATATCAAGCCTATTGTAGGCCTAGAGATTCAAAAGAAGATATTTATAGGATGTCTCAACAAGAAGATGAGATTTTGGAGGAATACTTAGAATGATTTCTTTACAAGTTGAAAAAATCCAAACAACATTCTCTAAATCCTGATACCATTAGAACAATTTTTCTCAAAGGAATACGAGATGAGTATCTTGACATTCTCAATGTGATGGGTAAAGGAGATATTTCATACTTACCATTTGATGAAATTGATGAATTATGTCAGAAGTACTCTAGAAGTAGAGCCAAAACAGGAAAAATAGATATAACTTCAAGACTTCTAAATCAGCTTTAGGAGGAGTAATAAGAGTAGAAATGGGGAGTTTATTAGAAAATTTTAAAACTGATATTTTGAGCACCTTAGGAACACAAGTTGATGTATTAAAAGAAAAGAAGAAACAACAAGAAGAAGAAAAAATACTATCAACATTTTGTCCTTAGTATAGGAAGAAGCATCCTTTATGAGAATGCCCTTTGGATAATATAGATGTTTGTGGACTTTGTATAGAAAATCATGTTATAGATGATTTTCCAACATTAAAAGAGTTGCAAGCATGCCAATTAAAAGAAACTCAAGGATTTTATTATATGGCACCAAGAAGAGCTTGGCAACCATGTTTTGCAGGTACATTTCAACCTTCACCAATACCAGGTTTGGCCTCCTCAATAATACCAGAACCGAACTTCACAAATTTGGCAAGGATATGCTTATGGAGCCCAACCTCCCCAACAATTTTACCCTCAACAACCATATCAACAACAATATTAACAACCATATCTTCAACAATCATTTCCATATCAGTAATTCTAGCTATTCCCTCAATCAAATCCATTCACCTAACAATCAATGCTTGCACTAACTCAACCTCAACAACTTCAACTGCCTTCTAACCAACCACTACCTAAACCAACTCAATTACCAACTCAGCCAGTAGCAAATCCGAGTAATAGAGTGGAAAGGCCAACCTATAACGTGGAAGAAACAACATTATTTCCTACATATTCTATTCTTCTTATTCAAGACATCCACTTGAGGTCTAGAAACGTTCTACAAAAAGATTCTCCACAAATCATAGAAGAACAAATTGAAGAAGGAGAAAAATATGAAAAATCTAATTCAATGAATTAAATTTAGAACAGTAAAACTATTGACTCCAACACCACTTTTCCTAGAAAAGTTAGTGGATCATAAAACTTCAGTTTCTCTTCCTGAATTTGATATCATAGATGAATTAAAGAATTCTTATGTCAAAATTCCTTTGTTGCAAGCTATCAAAGATATTCCAATCTAGACAAAAACAATAAATGAATTATGTATTAAGAAAATTGGCCAAAAGAAAAGAGATCCACCCACAATCTAAGTCATTGGCAAATTAGCTAGTCTCATGTTTGCAAAAACAAAATTTGAAAAGTATATTGATCCTGGAATACCTATGGTTACCATTTCAATCAATAATTTTTCAGTTCCTAAAACTTTAATTGATCTAGGAGCTGTTATAAATGTCACGACAACATAAACTATGAAGTATTTAAAACTGCCAAATATCTGACCTATTACTACAATTTTAGAACTAGCAGATAAATCTAAAGTTGTACCGGAAGGAATACTTGAGGACATCATTGTTTCTTTGGATTCATGGGAATACCCTGTAGACTTGCTAATTTTTCAACCAAAAACAAATCTAGGAGGACATCCTTTAATTCTTCACAGACCATGGTTAGCCACATCAGATGCCTTCATTGGATGCAAATCAGGAAGCATGATCATAGCACATGGAGATGAAAGGAAACATATTACACTCTATCCTCCTGCAATCTCCTTCTTTACTATCATGACCTGATGACCGACAAGAAGAAACGCTACCTGTTTTAAGCATTAATCAAGCCTTTAATTTTAGAGAAGAAGAAGAAAATGAGGATTTAATAGACCCTTTTATCCTAGAACTTGATATTTCTGAGCAACTATTAATAACACAATATGAAGCTACAGATCATCTTTTAAATCAATGTTTTCAGAAAAATTGTACTATTCAATCTTTGCAAAATTAATTTGAAAGCATTTTTCCTATGAACTCAAATACCAATTCTCAAAGCAAAATCATTGAAATCAACCTTGGAAAGAATTTAAATATTGGTAATAATCTACAATCATCACAAGAACAATAGGTAATTGCATTGTTACAGAACTATTCACAAGCTTTTTCCTGGGACTATACAGATATGCAAGTAATCCATCCAAAAACATGTATCTATCACATTTACATAGATGAAACAATCAAACCAGTAAGACAAGCACAAAGAAGAATGAATCCAATGATGAAGGAGATAGTGAAAGAGGAATTGCAGAAACTATTACAGGTAGGATTTATCTACCCTATCTTTGATAGTCAATGGGTTTCTCCCTTAGTTGTGGTACCAAAGAAAAATGGAAAATGAAGAATATGTGTAGACTATAGGGAACTGAACAAGACAATATTGAAATATCATTTCGCACTACCATTCATTGATCAAGTACTAGACTCACTGGCAAGGAAAAAGTTATTTTCCTTCCTTAATGGATTTAATGGATACAATCAGATCGAGATAGAATTAGAAGATCAAGATAAAACTACATTTATTTTCCATGGGGTACATATGCTTACAATGTTTTACCTTTTGTATTATGTAATGCACCTGCTACATTTCAAAGAGAAATCCTAGTTATCTTTGAAAATCTTATACATCAATGTGTTGAAGTCTACATGGATGATTTTACTGTTCATGGAAGTACATTTGATGATTATTTAAACAACTTAGAAAAAGTTCTAAAAATATGCATAGAGACAAACTTATCCCTCAACAATGAAAAATGTTTTATGACGTTCACTGAAGGGATAATGTTGGGACACCACATTTCCTCTTCTGGAATTAAGGTAGATCCAACAAATATACAAGTCATTGTAAACTTAATGCCACCAAAAACACAGAAAGAAGTAAGAAGTTTCTTGGGATATGTAGGCTACTACATAAGTTTCATTGAAAACTTCAGCAAAATAGCTTTACCCTTGTTCAAATTACTTGCAAAAGACATTAAGTTTCAATGGACAAAAAATTGTCAAAATGAATTTGAAAAAATGAAACAAAAATTGACTATAGCACCCATTCTCAGAGGACCAAATTGGTCATTGCCATTCCACATATCTACTGATGCATCAAACACAACTATAGGAGCATCTCTATAACAAAAAGAAAATCAGTTTAACTATGCCATTTATTTCATAAGAAAAAATTTAACTCTGATAGAATTAAACTACACAGTAACTGAAAAATAAATGCTAAATGTTGTGCATGCAGTCAAAAAATTTAGCCATTATATAACAGAATATCAAGTATTTATTCATATAGATCATTCAACCATTAAATATTTAATGAACAAAAAAATTACCAATGGTAGAATTACTAGATGGTTGTTACCAATGTAGGAATTCAATGCCATTGTTTTAGATAGACCACGAAAAGATAATCAAGTGACAATTTTTTTGTCAAGACTTAATTCTCCTAATGATCTTATCCATGTTTCAGAGAACTTTCCTAATGAGAATTTATTTTCTATAACAACTAAAACCCCATGGTTTGCAAATGTAGCAAATTATTTATCATCTGGAATATTACCATCTCATTTCACTCGCAAGCAGAAAAGGAAAATAATCAAAGAGAGTGCTAGATATACTTGGGTCAATGGTGACCTCTTCTATACTAGTCTTGATATTTTAATAAGAAATTGTGTAAGAGAAGATAGAATTCTTTATATTCTAAAAGCATGTCATGATGAACCATGTGATGACCATTTTTGAGATAAACAAACAACATACAAGGTGCTCAAGCTTGGATACTACTAGCCAACAATCTTCAAGGACTAGAACTATGTCAGAAGGTGTGATCGCTGTTAAAGAACTGGAAGACCTGTAGTATCAGATGAAATGCCATTAAAACTACAAGTACTTATAGAACCATTTGAAAAATGAGATCTTAACTTTGTGGGACCTATTAACCCACCTTCAAATGGAAAGAAGTACATCTTAGTGTGTACAAACTATGTTACAAAATGGGTAGAAGCGAAAGCAGTGGCACGAGCAACAGAAGAAACAATGGTTTCATTCCCCTTTGAAGAAATCTTTGTAAGATTTGGAGTTCCAAGACAGATTTTTATAGACCAGGGATCACGATTCACTTCTAAAATTGTCTGAGGTATTACAAAAAAATACAAAATCAAGCATAGAAGGTCTACTCCATATCATCCACAAGCAAACAGACAAGTGGAATCTACTAATAAGGTTTTGGAAAACATTATGACAAAGACAATGCGAATGAATTGAAAAGATTAGTCAGACAAATTAAAATATGCATTATGGGCATACATAACTATATAGAAAAATATTACTGGAATCAGTCCATATCAACTGGTATCTAGTAAAGAAGTTCTGCTACCAATTAAATTTCAAATTCATACATTCAAACTTGCAGTAGAATTGAGATTGGACATGTTAGAAGCTCAACAACAGAGACTTATGTAGCTTAATGAACTAGACGAGATCAAACAACAAGCAGTTGAGCAAACATCACTAGTACAACAGCAAATAATCAAATGGCATGACATATTTATCAAAAGCAAAAATTTTCATAAGGGAGATGAGGCACTTCTTTTTGACTCTATGTATAAATATTTCAAAGCTTAGCTTACTACTCATTGGCTTGGGCCATATGAAATAGAATAAATCTTTGACAATGGAGCAGTCAAGGTTAACACAATTGATGAAGCAACTATTTCATTTCTAGTTAATTGTCATAGGCTCAAAGTTTATAAAAAACCTATTGCTAAAGAAGACTTTCTGAACAAAGTCCCAACAGAAAACGATATGGAAGTATTGGAACAACATAATGATATGCCTTCTCTACTTCCAGAGAAAAATAAAATAAAAATAAAAAGTTAAAAAATAATAAAGGATTTTTTGGTTATGAAAATCCAGGATACTGGCATAACAAAAACTCCAATTCATATCGGAAAACAAACTTGTTTGGCCAATATGAATTCTCTTTTATGTTTTTCAATTTCATTTTGTGGAATCAACTTCCAAAATTAAAAAACTTGAGGACAAGTCTCAATATCAACAAGGGGGGAGATTCATAATAAATTAACAAACTAGGCAACTAGTTTGCAGAAGGGACCTGAGACACCATAATCAATATTTATCAGTAAGGGACCTGAACAAGATCAATGTCATATATTATTGCAGAAGGGACCTAATTATTCATCTTAAATCAATATCAGAGGGACCTGAGAAGCAACTACAAGCATATACAATCCAACAAAAATAATTTAAGAGAATTCATTTTGAATTCAAGTATTGTCATCATTAGCACAAGGTCAAGTATTGACAAAAGAGCTAAGGTCATCAATAATAGAAGAAAACCATTGACAATGAGATATCAAGTAAAAGGAAAGTACTGTAAGTTTAAAATATTCTTAATGCCTTCGATTTTGAATTTTTTTCTTAGATTGATAACCTAGTTTAAACTTGAATATGCAGTACCCCTAGCCATGTATATATAATCTTAAATTATCCTATATCACCCTACATTGTATACATTCATTCATCTCATCACTCAACTATATCATTTGCAATTATGAACCAAACTTTGGCCACATCTCCTTTTTGAAAAACAAGAAATTGTTGCTCATGAAAAAATTGTCTACACAACAAGAAGGATTAGTCTATGTGCCTACAAAACAAGAATAGAGAGGGTTAGTATCATTACAAATATACTTAATCTTTCCAAAAAAAATCTGATTTGAAATGACCTAAGATTATGGTTATTTCAAAACAAATATCAATACATAAATATATGATGAAAATGGACAAATATGCAATGATAAAGGCATGAATATGTAACATGCAAATACGTATGGTGGATATAAGCAAACATAGTGCATGCAATGCAAAAATCATAAGCTAAGTCCTAATGGCAATGAGTATTTAAAACTCTGATATACAAATAGTCACAAACTATGATGCAACATAAAACAAGTGTCGAAGGAATGTACAAAGATAGCACGGCCATAAGTAAATGAACCATGCTGCATTAAGTAACACAAGTGGTAGCCAAAATAAAAAAATGAAAGGTCGGCTAGTCAAATCAAGCAGCAAGAAAATAGCAAAAAACGTTTCAAAGGATTGAACACTGTCTGCGTATGTTTTTTTCTTCATCATCATAGCTAAACCCAACTCAGAATCGAGGATAACACTGCGTCTTCATCCACAACCTAAGAAAAAATGAAAAGAACCCTAACTGAAAGAGAAATACGTAGATAAAAACGTAGAAAGTGAAGGGAATTGTGTGGGAGAGAAGAACCTTGCGCAGTAGAGGAATTGTGTGAAAAATTGTGTGGAATTGCAAGGAGGGATTGAAGGAACTCTGTGGAGAATAAGAAGAAGCATTTTTAAAGGAGAGAGCAACCAAGATTTCCTCTAGCTGAGATGACATTTCTCTCCAACAAATTTTGAAAATCACATAGTGATCAGGTAAGAGTCAATTCTAGGGTCTTCTCAATAGCTACAAGATTTCGAAAAAAGAGTTTAACTTAAGATTTAGTTCAGATGTGTCATAATGTGAGAGAAAAAAGACTCCAGTTATGGATTTGCAATGCTCTATCACCATAAACATACTCTACCACCTGTAGAAGCCATGATTTCTCGAGATGCTGGAGAAGAGTTTAATTAAAACTATATGTTTACACAGGAAGGACAAAACCATTAACAAAAGTTTTCCACAAGTTATCTACAAGTCACTTGCAGTTCAGGTATCAAAAACAATTTCTTCATGCAATTTGTGTCAGAAAATTTTGCACATAAAAATGCAGTGAGAATTATTTTAAATACACAGTACGTAGTTTTTGAAACAGTGAGGGATTTTCATTAATGTTTATTGAGAAAACTTTGCAAATGAAGAGAGATTTAAACACAATTTGCAAAATAGTAAGAATTTTTTCTTACGATGGAGATTTTTGTTTTGGGTCTTTCACGCAGTAAGAGTTTTTTATTCAGTTTTACAAACAAAGGATTTTTTTTGGATACCATTTGGAGTAGAAAATAGGGAAATTGAATACTTATAGGCATAGGAAGTAATCTTGTTTTTTTTCAAAGCTATAGAGATCTCGTAAGTACATTTACCATGATTTTTATCCAAAGATTGCATGAATAATAAGGTAAAATTTATATATTTTGCTTGTTATATTCATGATGACTTCAAGATAGAAGACTAGAGTAAGGATACAGTGGAGAAATTATACCAGGCATGGACAAACTAGAGTTGGTGAACTTTCTATACCATTGAACCCAACCTTTCTTTCTCAAGCATTGGACCTTCCTTTGATAGGAGAAGAGTATAAAAAGGGTCTACATTTTAAGGAAAAAAGATGGACCTTTTTCGTAGAAAATCAAAGGAAGGGATCCTTTGATAGGATAAAAGGAATTCAAAGAGATTGGATCAGAGAACCATGCTCGTAATTAGTTTTGATTATCCAGAAATACTTCACTTGTGATAATTGGTACAATGTGGTATATCTCTATCATATTAAATTGCTTCAACATATAAAAGGAGATTGTAAAATCAACTTACCTTCTTTTCAAATAGCTTAACTAAAATGATAGAGAATGTCAAAAACAAAACAGAAGCTAAAGAAGCCAGTATCTATCATTGTGGGTTAATCAAGATACTTTTTGAGTATCAGGTAAGGAAAAAAGGGATACTTTGGAAGGAGTTTTTGGATAAACAAAACCTTGAAGAACAAATAACATGGAATGAGGAGAAGTTTGAACAATCACATGTCACAAGAAGTTTCATGCATTCTCCTTTGTATCCTAGGACAAGATTGAAGAAAAAGCGAGATGATATTATGATAGAGAAAGAGAAATCCTTTTTGTCCATTCCTAGGAGGCCTATAACATCACAAGAGGAACCAAGAAACAAAGGAAAAGATCCAGAAATTGAAATTATTGAAACTGAGCCTCCACAAACATCAAAGAAAATTGATGAGATTATACAGAGATTGGAGGAGGATGTCAGGGAAGAGCCCATAGAAAAAGACTCCTAATTTTAGGATGCCTGGGTAGGAGCCACCTCATCTCATTCATATGTCAAAGATTCAAGGGAAGAATCTAAAGAATTTCCCAATGAAGAATATCTTAATAAAATAACAGAGTTGACAAGTGAGCTGGAAGACAACAAGATTATGGAAAGACACTTGAAAAATGAAAACAATATGTATAAAGAAAACAACAACAAAAACATAGTCAAGGAGAATAAGAAATTGAGCAAGCAGATTAAAAAACGTGAGACCTGGAATATGCTCATCTCCAAACAAGCCTACAGATGGCTAAAGGAGAAAAAGTTATGGTAGTATAAATATGAAAAATAAAAAAATAAAAATTGCCACCTACAAAACAAAGGAACATGAGGGTGTTGATATTCTCTTTCGATCTACACAGAAAGAAGCTACAGGTTTAGGAATAGTAGGGGCACCATCATTCAGGAGATCCAAATGGAGAAAGCAAGCATGAGGACATGCTTGAAGATCAACAAGGGGGAGATGTTGGCCCTCAATTTTGGTCATTTTTGCTTATCCCAAATCCATTCATTTACCACCATATTCTATCTCATTTCACTTACATATGCTTCATTTTAGTCCTATTTTGCATATTCAAGTAACTAAATTATTTTTTTCAATTTTTAGAATTTTTTGTAAAAATTAGGTTTTTAAGAGTAAATTTGGACTACATTAAAATTTCTCGTAATAACTCCATTAAAGTCATATGTGTTGGACACTTGGTCGATATCTAAGTGCATATTTACAAATATTGGGAACCACGGATGAAGGAACACCTATTGGTTCAGTCAAACTGAGCAAACACAAGCCCGACCAACGCTCGTCAAACTTGACTTGTCATTTAGAAATCCCTAGTAAAAAGGGGCAAATTTCTTATTTTGTGGGATTTACCTAATTTTTTGAACCATAATTGATGAGTTTGACCTATATGGATGGGTTAAGATATATAAGGTTGTTAGAGCCATTATAGCAAAGTTTGTTTATGATTTTCCTATTTAAACACAGTTCATGAACCGTTTAAAGTGTGTAATTTTGTATTAAGACTATTGGAGACTTTTGAGATAATTGTATCAAGTTAGATGTAGCTGAAGAGTTCTCTAGGTGTACAAGGCAAAGTTGGAGGGCCCATATACCAAGCTAAGTACACTTTGGTTAAATTTTGTCTAAATTAGCATAGTTTTGATTTAGTATTTCTTGTTTCAGTTTTATGATTCAGTTGCTTAGATGTGTTATGGTTTTTGTATGATTTATGGGTGATTTTGGTTTAAGATCTAATTTTCATACGAAAGGACAACCAAGGATTTAAGTTAAATTATCTTTCTATTAAATTATGAATCACAACTAAAAAACATCCTTTTTCATTTCTTGAATTCCAATTTATGATTTGATGCAATGGTAATGTTGTTGGAGTAGAACCGTGAGGAAGGAAAACCAATACCTCCTAATTTTGGAGCCCCTTCTCTTGCTTTTTACACATCACAAACTACTTCTCTTTAGTTTCTCTTCTTGGGGACAGTATTGTGAGGAAGGACAACCAGGACCCCCTAATTTAGGAGGCTCTTCCTTTGCTTACTGCATCTTGAATCAAAGACTTTTCAGTTTCTTTAAATTTATAACTTATTTTTAATATGCACTTCCTTTAACCTTTGAACATTGCCTTCTGAAATTGATTTTACCTAAAATCCATATATTTTGGACATGCTTCCAAGTCTACAAACCCGGATTGACAAGTAAAACACCCGTGTTAGTTTACTTATTAAATTGACCTGACAAGTAGGATGACTTGGATGTAAGTTAGCTAGAGTGACATTGCCTTGTCTACTAGTTAACTCAATAAATTCAAGTTATAGGCTTAGAGTAGAGTTTTGCATGTAGTGATTGCTAAATATTAGCAATCTAGTTTAGTTATTTCCATTTGAACTTAGTTAACTGAGATCAAGTCATCAGTTGAGTCAGTTGAAGGTTAATTGAGTAGTAGAATTGATGTTAACTTAGATATCTCTTAGTTAAACTAGTCAATCGACTAAAAATAGCCTAGACATGCATGAAATTTGAATTGCCTAGCTGGAATGGAGGAAAAGGCACATTGTAATTATCAATTGTATACTAGTTGAGTGTACAAGCTTGGAATTAAGCAAGTGATCAATTCCTTTAGGATTTATGCAAGGAAATAATAATTTGTTGAATTGAGGCTTCTATGATCCATATCAAATTTATGAGAGATTTTTCGGCATAAATCACATGAAATTTCATTTGTCAACGCGTTTCGAACCAACCAATGTGGTTCATCGTCAGGACAAGTTGAAGAATCAGCTAGATATGTCGAATTCTAGGCTCCATATTCCTCATATTTCCATTTGCAATCCTTGAGAAAACTAGCCCCTAAAAAATCGGATAAATTACTATTTTTATGAGAGATTTTTCGGCGTAAATCACATGAAATTTCATTTGTCGACACGTTTCGAACCAACCAATGTGGTTCATTGTCAGGACAAGTTGAAGAATCAGCTAGATATGATTCTTCAACTTGTCCTGACAATGAACCACATTGGTTGGTTCGAAACGTGTCGACAAATGAAATTTCATGTGATTTACGCCGAAAAATCTCTCATAAAAATAGTAATTTATCCGATTTTTTAGGGGCTAATTTTCTCAAGGATTGCAAATGGAAATATGAGGAATATGGAGCCTAGAATTCGCTAAGCGTTTGCCATAGCAAGGCAATCAACAAGAGAACATATTTACAATGTAGGTCATGCTTCATATTCGAAGCAAGACACTATAATAGTTTATCATTCTCATCTGATTAATGAAAAATAATGGAGGGGTTTTCCTAGTTTGGTTACCTTGTATATCATTGTTTTCTTATGGTTTTGATGGTTGCATGTCATTGTGCATGTTTCTAAATTGTGATTTCCATTTTGCAGAATAATAGAGGAAATTTGTAATCTCTTGATTTTATTTCAATTTCATTAGTAGTAGAAAATTTCTATTAATTTCTACATGGTATCAAAGTAGAAATCACACTAGAAACTAGCCAATAGATCTTCTCCTTCAAATATTTTGATTTGTAGATCAATGAAACAATTTTTCTTTTGTGCGAGAAAATGTCTTTCAATAGATTGAGATTGGAGTGTGCCCTTGAGGGAACCTCAAATTTCATATCTTAGAAGGACAATATGGAAGATGTAATTGGTGATAATGGAGTGCTGAAGTACACCAAAACTGAGATTCCAAAACTAGAAACATCGAATGTGCAGCAGTTAGCCCAGTGGAAGTAGGATACCACAAAATCTAGGAGGAGCATCCTAGAGGGTGTGAGAGATCACATAGTATGAAATTTACATGGAAAAGAGACTCCTTTTTCTATTTGGAAGACCCTCGTCAAGATATTCGAAAATGGTAGTGATTTCAGGAAATTGGAATTGAGGGACAAGCTAAGAAACATCTACATGCAGAAATGTGAAACCATTCCACATTACCTCTATAGGTTCACTTAATGTCGAGATGAGCTTGGAGGAGTTGGAGAAAATATTCCCTCTTCGAAACTAGTGAGCCTAGTTCTCCTAGGCCTTTGAAAATCATGGCATAGCTACCAAGACTCTGTAAATGGAAGGGACACATTTCCAAATTGGGAGAGACTTTGGTCCAATTTGGTGCAGGGAGAAATCTAGAGGAACACTAGAGATGGAGTAACATCCAAATATGAGGAGGAAGATAATTTTTCCTTAGTTGGGAAGGGAAAGGGAAAGAAAGCCCAAATCAAGTCAGAGTCTAGCTAGAACAATGGTAAGAAGAAGGACATAAGCAAGATAAAATGTTTTGATTGCCATGAATATGGGCACTATGCAACAAAGTGTCCACAAAAGAAGTCTAACAAGAAGCCTTAGAAGGAGTAGGAGGTGAAGCACTTTCCTCACAATTCAAATTAGACTTCACCCTAATTGCATGCATGGTGAACGCTATAACGAGGAGTGTGTGGTATCTATATTTAGGTGTCTCATTCCATATGATAGGATTAAAAGAATTATTTAGTAGCCTAGAGGAGAAGGATCTCCAGTTGCACATAAAACTTGGGGATGATGGGCAGTACAGTACCAAAGGAATTGGAATTGTAACCCTTAAGAGGGAGTCAGGTTCCCATATTCATCTGAAATATGTTATGTATGTACCTGGGCTAAGGAAGAACTTGATCTCTATAGTTATATTGGAGGAAATCCTTTCTAAGACATGTAGTTACCAGGCAAGCGAAACAGATTGAAGTTAGAGTGAAAAACCTCTACAAACTTGAGGTGGAAGCTTGTGATGTGCTAAGTATCAAGGCAAAAAAGGTGAAAATTCAAGATGTTGGAGAAATTTGGCATAGGCACATGGGACAATTACACCATGGGGCCTTAACATCAAGGAATTCCTTAACAATACACCCAATCACCATATATTCAAAGCCCCATAGGATGATTATCCATGGTGGGGGGAGAGATGCTGTAAACCTAATCCTTAGGGAGTATGGTAAATTTGTAATTTACTTGAGAGAATATGTAGATTTTTAAGGAAATAGGAATTGCCATTGGGAATCCATGAGGCCTCTTGGAAACTGTATCCAAGAGTAATTCATCGTGTACTTATATGTGCATCATTTTGATGAGAAATACATCAAATGCATATCATAATCTCTTCTCCAATTTTATATTTCCAACAATAAAGTCTCCATTCAAAATTAAAATTAACATCATACTTGAGACCATTAAAAAAATCAACAAAAAAATAAATTATATCATAATGGAATTTGCATTGCACTTTGCATTGGCCTTAAATTTAAATTGTATAAAAGTGTGAAGTTTACAATGGTTCTTATACTATTGTGTGGCATCCACCTCACCTTGTACATCATAGTATTTTTTTTTTGTAAGATTCGTCCATATATTTCCATTAATAGAAAAATATATTATAATGAGATTTCTTCATACACCAAAAACGTAGAGAGGGAGATCATGTCTTCAACTAGGTATAGACACCATTACTATTAGAAGTCAAAAATTACAAAGGTGAAACTATCCTGAGCCAATGCAAAACAAGACAACTACAACAGAAATATTTACAAACCAATAACCTCCATTTCTCTCTGAAATAGACCCAAAAAAAAGCACAAAAATGTGCTCTATAATAGCATTTCATCAACAAAACAACTTTGTTGAAAATCCATAAAAGAAACTTGGGTAAAAAAACATATACCAACCAAAAGAAATAACTAAAGTGATACCCTTGGTGGATTGATAGTCTAATATGATGATGAGAGAGAGAGTAGAAGAGTTGGCGTGAGGAGAGGTCTGACCAGGAGCAATGATGACTGCGGACAACTCCTGTTGATCATTTGATTCAATATCTAATTCAGATGCCACAAACCGCTCCACCCTAGTTAGCCTGACCATAATGTCATCCAAGTTGTAGAGAATGTCCCTTAGAATTCTTTTGATTTCCACCTTACCTACAAACAACTTATAATTGTCAACCTTCTTATCCCATATGACCATACCTAGCAGTGTTTCCAATTGATGGTGCAAACTAATAGAATGAAGGAAATGAAGCCTTTCACTTGTAGAATTTCCCTAGGTCTAGAACCCATTTGAGGTTGTTGCCTCCAACCTCTGAATTCAAGAAGTATATACAAACCCCAAATTCCTTAGCCTCTAAGTGAAGAATTTACTTCCTCACTTCGAGAGGAACTTAGTCAAAATGGTTGGCCACATACTCCCATCCAAACAAACGTTGACATCACAATGAAGATGAACCTGAAGCACCACCACAACAATTAGGAAATCTTTGTTGAGGGGCCATAGTTGCATATGAACTCTAGATGTGAAGGGATGGGGATACCCAATGTGAAGGGAGGGTAGGACCATTGCACCAGGAAAATAATAGGATTTATAGAGACAAGAGGGACCAAATTATGTGGCCGAAGAAGGCAGATTAGGAATCCATGATGCTTGCACACATGAAACAACCTTGACTTCCTTAAAACCCAACCTTTGAGTGGACAGAGAGCAAGAAAGGGAAGAAACTTTAGGGCCATTGTAGTTATATCATAGCAATATAAATTATCAAAACCAAGTGGAGAAGGTACCCGGATACCATACTCCGCAAACCAATACAAGACAACTGAACAAAATTCCAGCAGGGTCAGAACTTTGAGATGATGCAGTGGGTAACACAACTGTTTGTTTGAATACAAGATCAGACCCCAAGTTATGTTAAAAGAGCACAAAGGAAATTGATCCTTACAGTAATTGACCAAACAATGGAGTAAGAAACAAACCACTGAGTGATTAAACAGAGAACAAACATAAGAAATCGAAGGAGAGTGACAAGACCAAACCTCCATGTGGTCTAGAAGATACCACCCTTGTCATCCATGCACAACTTGATGATTGTAATTTTTCACCAGCAAAAACCATACCATAAACATGTCACCATATTGGAACCTTAACCTTGTATATATAGCAGGACGAGGACATGAGAGGACAGAGTTGTTATGTGAAGTAAGCAGTGGGTATGATCGTCCTGACAAGACAGGTGTACGACAGGGCACAATACTTAACTATCCCAAAAATCTTAAGAAGCCCATGCTCTTAAATGAACTCTACATGTGTGTCAGGAAATTCTTTGCCTGTAGCCAACCCTCCATGAGTGAGGCTACCCATCTCAGGAATTAAGGAATGGATTTTGTTTCCAAAATGAATTTCGTACTTGTATCCAAATGTAATCACTTGCATGCATTTAAGTCGACGGGCTCTGAGTAGGTGATAAAAGGGCTATAAATTGTGAGGATGCCATGCAAGGAGCATGCGATGCTAGGTGGAGAGAAAGGCTCTCAAGCTATGGCCTACCACCCCGTTTTCCATACATTTGATCGACATGTTAATCATGCTACTTGACAGAAAACTTAAATGTTGATAGCACCTCATCGGGGAACCTTGTACATCATAGTTAACCTAACGTACTTACCCACATATTTCATATTGGATTGTTTATATCTTAGCTTGAACATAATATATATACATAGGTGGCAAGCTAAGACCATTGTTGCGTGGTGAGTAGGGTAATTGAATCTTAATATGGTTTCCACTACACACAAATTAGGTGGACACAAATACAAATGAGTGTGAGTATTACTATTCTCAGACCATTTATTGATATAAACAAAATCCCCAAAATGGCATATTACCAATTTTTGAACCTACAAAATGTTGAGATGGACACAAAACCTAATTTTCCTATTCTTATTATAAAAAATGATTTATTTAAAGTTCAAATGAGAACCCTAAAATATTGAATGGCAAGATTATGTGAAGGTTTCTCCATGTGATATAATAAATCATGGCTTTTGTGATTGTTTTAACCATTTATTTTGTGGAAAGTTAAGTAGTTGATGTATTACTAAAATCAAGTGGATTTTAGATGTGCATTGTTATATTTATGGTATATAGGGAGGATTATTGGGAATTTTTAAATTTAAAATAGTGATGATTTATAATTATTATACATTTGTTGTTGTTGAAATTGTTTATAGCAAGCCATATATAAAGTTCAAGTTTAATTATGTAGTAAATTTCCTAATACTTGTGGAAATCCAACAATATAGAAATGAGAGCATAATCCAACAATATAGAAAATCAATACCCTCCTTGATTTGAGACTCTTATTGATTTTTTAACAATTTAAGTTGATGTAAAATTGGACAAAATTCTCAAAACTTGAATTGTTGTAGAATTATAATCATACTAAAATTTCTTTCAAGACATATCATACTTATATGGAAAGAGGGTCTTTTATACTACAATATTAATTTCCTTCATATTTGTGAACAAGTATAACAACTCTTTTGTAGGGATACAATGGCATTACAAAAAAAAATTCAAAATAATAATAATAATATTATTGTTATTATTATTTTAAGGTCATGACCAAGTTAGACACCAGATTGGTGTATGAAATCCCCTTGTTTGTGGGATAATGGACTCTGCCTCTATAGATCGATTTTATTTCTAAATTCTATAAAGGTGTACATACTCTACCCCTTCTATATTTGAACATGTGACTTCTTACAAGGAAACATATGTTCTTAACTATTAAGCTTCAACGTTGCTAAGAAAACCCAAAATATAATTTTTCACATTCATAATAAACCTTCAATATAAATGAGTACAACTCACTCAATATGATTTGAATTTAGTGACTATTAATATGAAACTATCTAATTACTTATCAACACTAAAGTAACTAATTAAAAGATTTCCAAAATATAATTTTATAAAAATAACTAAGTGATATAACTATCTTAATAATAAAATATTTTCAAAATATATTTTTATTAAAATAACTAACCCATACAAATATTGACTAAAAAGTCAAACCTAAAACTCTCAAAATAAACTTTTATCGACTTATCTTTTTTTTTTGGTCAAGTAAGATTGGAACCTTCTATTAACCGTAAGAGTGCATTACATATGTTACAAGTATTTACCAGTGCAAAGACCAACACCAGACAAACCTGATGCTGGTATACCACCAACAGGATCCACAGGACCCAAGATCAAACATTATCCACGGAGTTACAACTATTTTTAAGTAGAAAACTTAAGAAATCTATCACTCGAGAAGCGAGATCCTTTCTGATCACAACACACCATAATGTGCTTTTACTAAATTATCAAATACAAACAGACTGCGAATACTACCATCCCTAAAAATCATACCAAATCGTGCCAAAAATCTCTTTTTCATTTGCCCAAGCCCAAACCTGAATGCACAATCCCCACCTCCGTTGCCTCCTTTCCATTCGTTGGTCAACAGGCCTTCGATTAGGAGAGCTGCATGGAGGTCCAACATCGTCGATCAGAGTCTATTTGATCCAATAGTCAACCATGATTTCGGCCCGACCACTAGCGCAATGAATAACGAGAATCTGAACCTGAAAAAGATTAGAGTAATTCACTCTAAAGGATTTTGGGTCCAACCATAGGCTTATCGGTCGAGCTCTTTCCAGCCCGAAAACTGTAGGATGCATCATTGATTAACTCCTATTTGATCTGATGGTTCACCACGATTTCGGCCCAAGTCACAAGCATGAAGGAAAACAAAAAAACAAACATGAAAAAGAATAGAGCCCTTCAGTCTAAAGGATTTTAGGTCCAACCAAGTAGTTAACGGATGGTCACTTTCCGGCCCGAAATCTGATGGATGACAGGAGCAAAAGAACCTACAGACTGTGGCCATTCAACTTGCAAACTAGTTAAGTGGCTTTTAACTTCCACAAGTCTCTTCAGCACTGTTGATCCATCCAGTCAATCCAAATATCTAGATCGATCCCTTTAAACCTAATCCACACAAGTTTGGAAATAATTCCATTGTCTCGAGTTTGGACATAACTCTGTTGGACCCAACGAACTGGATATTCACTTCACTTCTTTGAATCACTTTTCCTTGGGAAAGACTACAACCCATGTATCTCCTCTCTCTTCACCTTTCTCTAATCTTCCTCCTTCTCACTGTTGAAGATTTGGAATAGTTCCATGTCTTTTTCAGCCTGATAGAGACAATCATCACACAATTTTCCTGGGGGTATCGACTCCCAGACATGCCTAGTGCAGCCTTCCTTACTAATCACTCCTTCATTTGCTAGACAATCAATCAACCCATTTGATTTTCTTTTCACATGGACAAAGTTAACTGTTCTCAAGGTTTGCAGGTGGGTATGTATACGGTGAAATACCTGTGATAGCCTCCAATATTTCGACACTTTTTCGTGTGTCGTTCCATTGCACATTTTCTTGACCGCTTTAATGATCAATTCTGAATCAACTTCAATGATGACATTGTGTAAATTTGAATCCACCAGGAATTTCAGGCATTACTCTAGGGCCATGAGTTCTGCCATATTATTATAGGCCCTCCCCAAGTGGTTGTGAAAGATCTCATTTATGTGTCCCTGCTCATCTTTTATAACGCCCCCAAAACCAGCTAACCTTGGGTTTCCCTTAGACGCTCCGTCTATATTGACTTTTAAGAAACTATGTGGAGGAGGCTTCCAAATATTCATATTTGCATTTATTTGGCTAACACCCTTGTTTATGCCTTGTGGAACTATTCCCTGGAGACCCACATGCAGTAGTATACAAGCATCCTAGCGTAGAGGAGGGTCCTCAGGAAATTTCCCCAACAAACTTCTAACTGTGTCTTTGAGCTGCCTTAAAATTTGATCAATTATGTGCTGGGGCATGCTTGTTTTGTTCTTGAAGATCCTACTATTGTTTTCTTTCCAAACATCCCAGATGACAAAGCCTGGAATCAAAGTCCAGGCTTTATTGATGATTTCATTTCCTGAGACATTTTTCCTCCAATTCTTCAAAGTGTTGGAGATGCTAAGTCTATCCCTATCAGTGTGCCTAAAGACCGAGGCCACCCACTCCCACACAATGGAGGTGAAAGGGTAGAGGTTGAGTAGGTGATCCATCGCCTCCTCTTGTGAGTCACATAGGTAACATTTGGATGGGCCAGTAAAACCTCTTTTTAGGATATTCTCCCAAGTTAAAATTTTCTTTTGTTGAACTAGCCAAATGAACAACTTTATTTTCATCCACTAGGGGTTCTGCCAAAGATTCTTCCAAACTTGATCAAGGTTTTGGTAGTTAAACCCTGTTACTACTCGTTTAGCTTCTTTGAGGTTGAAGTTTCCTTCGATGTTCCTTCCCCGTCTTAGTTGGTCAGATAAGGAGGATACCAAAATCTTCCTTTGTTCTAAATCCTAAGCAAGGGAGTTTGCCTGGGCCTTTAAAGGGCTCTCTTCACTGTGGCCTAGATCCTTCCATATTCTCCATTTACCATTATTCCTTACCTGGTCCCAGAAGTCACTTACCATAAGTAGAACTTTGTTGTCGGTATCATTCTTGAGAGCTTCTAATTCGTCCTTATACAAAATGGGTTCTTGTTGCCAGTTATCCTCCCAAAATCGTGCCAGGTTCCCAGCTCGGATCTCCGAGAAAATATGTTGTTGGACAATACCTTTATTTTCCCAAGCAAGTTTCCAAAAGTGGGAGCCCTTAATATTCCCTGACATTCGAAAATGATCCTTCTCCTACCAATTCTTTGCATATTTTTGTTTCCGGAGTTTAGCCCAAGGGGTTGCTGATTCCTTGAGACACCTCCACCAGAGTTTAGCTCCCGAAACTCTGCTGACGATTTCAGGGTCATAAAGCCCCAAACCACCATGAATCTTGGGTTTGCAGATCTTGTCCCAGGCTACCAAAGCCCATTTCTTTTTCTCTTCTCCTCTACCCCATAGAAGATCCCATTGAATGCTCCTGATCCAGGCTACCAAAGCCCATTTCTTTTTCTCTTCTCCTCTACCCCATAGAAGATCCCATTGAATGCTCCTGATCCAGGCTACCAAAGCCCATTTCTTTTTCTCTTCTCCTCTACCCCATAGAAGATCCCATTGAATGCTCCTGATCTGTTGCATAACTCCTTTAGGAGCAGGAAGAGATGAGAACATGAATATAGGAATTGCCTACAAGATAGCCTCTGTGAGCACCAGGAATCTTGCCAAATTTAAAGACCTGCATGTCCATTTTTTGATCTTGTCCTAAAGTTTATTATTATCGGCTCCCACAGTCCATTGCTTAGAGGTTTATCTATAAGAGGTATTCCCAGGTACTTGGAAGGTAACTGGTTCCTTTGAAACCCAAGAATTCTGGTGATGTTTCTCTGAATAGCAATGTCAGTATTGAAGAAAAAAATAAATTGATTTGTTGAGGCTTACCTCTGTGCTGACCGCCATAGCAAATTCGTTTAATATTTGTTTGATTGCTCTGGCTTCCCTGAACATGGGTATACCCTATAGCATCGTGTCATCCACAAATTGTTGATGAGTATTTTCTGATCCATCCAGGGTGAGTTTGATACCCTGGATTCTTCCTTCAGCATTTTCCATTTTGATTGCTCTGCCTAGCCCTTCCATCATGAGAACACAGAGGAAGGGTGAGATCGGATCCCCTTGTCTGAGACCTCTGGAGGGTATGAAAGTTCTTGAAGGAGCACCATTAAGCAGGATGGAAAAACTGGTTGTGGAAATCAGTGGCATGACCCATCTTATCTAGTTGTGGTTGAAGCCATAGGCTCTTAGTACTTCCCTTATACAAGACCAACTTAGCTTATCGTAAGCTTTCACTAGGTCTAGTTGAATGATCATACCCAGTTGCCTGTTGCTTTTGAGAAAGTGTACCACCTCGTGGGCTTGGATGATGTTATTGAGGATCTGCCTTCCTTCCACATAGCCAGTTTTCTCCTTTGATATGAGAGCTGGTAAAAGGGGCTTAAATCTGTTGGCGATTACTTTGGAAATAATTTTGTACACCACATTACATCAAGTTATGGGTCTGAAACCATCCAGAGTCATGGCTTTTCCCTGTTTTGGGATCAAAGCTATGAAGGAAGCATTAAGAGCCTTCATAACCATTTTGGATCTTCTTGAGTCTTCCAACATCTCCAGGATATCCTGTTTGACTGTTTTCCAGCAAGCTTTGAAGAAGTCTACATTGAACCCATCCGAGCCTAGAGCTTTTCCATTTTGCATTTCATTGATCACTTCACTGACATCCTCTTTCAACACTGGCTTGTTGAGGTTATGGTTGTCTTCTCTGGTAACTAGCCGAGGGATGTACTGAGTGAAATGGTTAATGAACCTAGATCTATCCACCAGAGGCTCCTCTGCTATGCTGAGGAAATGTTGAACAAGGACAGATTCCATTTCTTTGCGAGAGACGAGTTCTATCCCTTGAGAATCTTTGAGTTTTGTGATTCTGTTATGTACCCTATGATCCATGGTGGATTTGTGGAAGAACTTCGTGTTTCTTTCTCTCTCTAATCCACTACACCCATGATTTCTGTCTCCAGAAAATCTTCTCTTGCATGCACCGATCTTCCCATTCTTCCTGCAGAGAGTCAGCTAGCTTTTTCCACTCCACGGTAAAACCATCTATGATGATGATCTGATTGATCTCCTAGAGTTTTTGCTCAACTTCTCTTTCGGTTTTGAAAATGTTACCAAATTCCTTTTTGTTCCAATCATTAAGCCTAGATTTGATGTGTTTAAGTTTTTGTTGGAGTAGAAACATTATAGTGCCTTGAATGTTCAGATCCTCTCTCCACCATTTGTCAATATTGCTGGTGAATTCAAGGTGCGAGAGCTAAGAATTTTCAAACCTGAAAGGTCTATTTCTCGATGTACCCATACAAGTGGCTTCTAACTGTTCAGGCCAATGATCTAAACCCCCAAAGGGAAGAATAGAAGCTAACATGGCAGGACCTAAAAGAAAGAGGTCCTCTGAAATAATAAATTTGTCTAGCTTGGAGGCGACTTGAGAAGCCCCTCCCCTCTTATTGTTCCAAGTAAAGGTACCATTTATTGTTTCAGTGTCCACTAACCCCATGTTCATTATGAAGTTCTGGAAGGCAATGGAGTCTCTACCTAGATGACTGATACCACCTTTTTTCTTTGTAAGAGATCTGATCATATTGAAATCTCCTGCAACAATCCAGGGTACATTAGGGTGTCTCACTCTTAGCTCCTCAAGGGAGGTGAGAAGCTTGAGTTTGTCTTCTTGCTTTTGAGGTCCATAGACATTTGTGATCATGTAAATCTCCGGATCACCTAAAGGTTGACACACCAAAGAAAGATAGTTCCTAGATGCTTCAGCATCCAAGATTCCAAATTTCTTGGGATCCTAGAGCGTAAGAATCCCCCCCACCAAGTTGTTTGCTTTAACCTCTAGATATTCATACTTGATTAGCCATTTTTTTATGTATTTCTCTGATCTTGTCCATCGAACATTTTGTTTCCTGGATAAAAACCATATATGGTTTTTCTTCTTTTATTCTATTACTAAGATTTCTTTGTTTTCTTCTATTTCCTATGCCTTTAATATTCCAGGTTGTAAGCTTCATTAAGAAAAGTTTGTAAAGGAATAACTGGTGAAATCTCTCACCTTATCTGAGTTAATCATGATTTTTCCACATTCGTTCAACAACTCATTCTGTCATTCTTCCTCTTTTCCTGCTTGGGTTCTTGGGAGATTGTATTTATGTCTCCTCCATCATTTTGAACCCTCTATGTTCCCGACTTTCATGGTTTCTTTTGACTCTAGAGCCCTTCAATTGTGATCTCCATAGGAAGAGTTGTTGAACCCTATCAAATTCCTCTTGTGGTAGGGAGTCCACTCCTTTGGTCGTCCCTTGTTCCAGAAACTTTTCTAGACCTAAATTCTCCCTTTCTAGAATCTCCTGCAGTTCATGGTCCTCCATTCTAGCCTCACTTGGAGTCATCTCATGGTCCCTACTTATCTCCATATTACTTGACAGATCATCCTTTTGCTGGTTGTTTCCTATGATATCTTCCATGCTAGCATCCCTTTCCTTCTCAGTGATAATGTTCTTCGATTCCTGATTTGTTTCTTTTTTTCCATCTTCATCTTCTAGGATCTTGAAACCATTGTAGCTCGGTTTTCTTTCCTCATTAATCTTCTTTTGAGGCCTCTTCCCACCTTTCCCTTTGCCCCCAACCATGGTGAAACCCTCAGGATTTTTATCCGGGGTGGTTTTTATGTTTCTCTCCAAATTGTTTGTTGGTAAGTCTTTATATAAATGCCCGTGTTCATGGCATTTTCAGCACCTAAATGGGATATTTTCACAGTCCACTGCCTCCACCCATTCTTCATCATATACTTCTAAAATTATCGCTTCCGGAAGTGCCCCAGATAGGTCCATTTCCACACATATCCGAGCAAAGGAGGTGTATTTACCTTTCAGAATCGCTTCTGAGATCTTTAGAAAATGCCCCCACTTGTTGCCTATTGTTTTCAGAGATTCCGATAGCCAATAATCTAGAGGAAGGGAGTATAATCTAACCCATACCAGTACCAATGTGAATGTTTCACGTTCTGGGACAAAGTTCATCATCCATGGCCGCATGTAGAGGCTTGCAGCCGCGTAGAAATATGGTCCTCCTTCGAAAACTCTGTCTTTATCCTCTAGGCTTGTGAACACCACTTTGAAGAAGCCCTTAGATCCCAGATGAAGGTTTATTCCCCACTTTGGTTTCCAGTGGCTCCTTATCCATATATGCAACACCCTCTTCGTCGACCATATCCCCATGAATTTGCACATAACCACATATTCCGCCATGTGTTCTCTATGCGCTTGTAGCGTTGGGTCACTTAAAATGACCCGAGGAATGATGTTTGACTTGGGTTTGCAGACCCCAGTTGTACTCATAGAAGTAGTTTTCTAACTGCTACCCCCTGTCCTCTTTTCCTTACTAGCTTCCTGCTTATCCCCTTCCTGTTTTAGGGGTCTATTTTTTCCCAATTTTTCCGTGTTGATTGCCTCTGTAGCCGTTTCCAAAGGTTTCTTAAAACGCCGCTTTCCAACGTCCTTGCTTCTATTCGTCACTATTTGACTATAGGAGGGAGCATCACTCCCTTCTGCGCGTCCCGCTATGGTACCCAACTTCAGAACCCTAATGCCAACCCTAGATCAGTTTGCAGAGCTCCGCCACCATCCCTTTTCCTATATGCAATATTAGTTTCACATCAACTTTTATCAACTTATCACTAAACCATAACTCATATAATGTAAACTTAAATCATAACTAAAATAATATAAACTTAATTTTTTAATAAGATAAAAATTAGTAATGTCTTTGGTGTTAATCACATCATTAAGATTTAGTCGACATTTTAAACCAACTAAATGGTTCATAATTGAGTAAGCGCTAGATTATGACCATCTCTTCGTGATTCCATTCGTCTCTCCCTTTTTTATATAATAAATATTCTATTTTAACCCTTGTAGTATAATAAATATATTAAGTTCTTATAATTTAATAAATCAAATCTAAATTTAATTCTCAATATTATTTGTAAAATTATTTTCTCACTGCATAATACTATTTCTAAACCCTTATAACTTTATTATTTCATTTTTGTAATATTATAAATTAATTAATTTAATATATATAATTAAAATAAATAAACTCCTTACAAATACTTTATAACTAAATCATATTTTGTAACTTATTACTAGCAACTTATAATTTGCAATGGTCTAACGAAGTGGCCCAATTCCAGCAACATGACCTGCATCCATGGACTTGGTAGTAGCGTGGTAGACTATGTTATTTCTGATCTCCCATTATACAATGAAATAATAAATTTTGACATCTTAAACGACCACGAGCCTGACTCTGATCATAGGCCTTTACTTATAACTCTCAATTTTGTCATGCATAGAGTTCCCACCGAAAATAATACTTACAGCCAAAAGAACTTAATATTTGATAGAAATAAAAATGATCTCTTTCTAAATGAATTAAAAACTAATTTGATTCCTTTATCTAGTATAGACAACATAGAAGACCTCTATCATAATTTTACTACAACCATCTCATATTCTATTAACAAGTTCTCAATTGAAGTTTCAAATAATAAAAGAAATAGCAAAACCAATCCATGGTATGACAAAGATTGTAAAAGTGCGAAGAGAGCAACTAAGGAAGCTGTTGATGAATCTCTTAAAATGGACAAGATAAAAATATACAAAGCCCTAACTAAAAGGAAAAAAAGGCAGTACATTCGTCAAAGATAGGAGAATCTCTTACACCTCTCTAAGGTAGCTACTAAGAAATTTTGGAGGCAGATTCTGACTAGGAAGACTAAAGATAATAATAAAATTGCTCTTCAAGATTGGAATTCATATTTTAAAAAGCTTTATGAATCTCCAAATGTCATGGATAATTTGGAAACCCTGCTCACAACGAAAGAAGTTTTCTCTTTAGAAGACATTAAGTTTGGGGTTAATCGCCTCGCTAATGGGAAAGCTAAGGACATTGAAGGTTACCAGGCGGAAATCTTAAAAATTGGAGGTCTTGTCCTCATCCCCCACATCCACATGCTTTTCAATCAAGCAGTCAAGCAAGGGTTCCCTAAACCTTGGATTGAGAGCCTCATTATCCTATTTTTAAAAGTGGGGATACAAATAACCCCTCTAATTATCGAACAATTATGATCAACCCTCTCTTAGCCAAGTTATATGGTAGTATTTTGGAAAAGAAGTTAAGCATATGGCTTGAAAGTGAAGGTAAGCAGGCTAAAGGCCAAGCAGGCTTCAGAAGGCATCACTCAACAACAAACCACCACGTTATGCTTAGGATCATTGCATAGGAATGTTGGAATGATAAATCCAATTTATTTTGTTGCTTTGTGGACTTTAGAAAGGCTTTTGATACGGTTCCTAGATACAACCTTTGGAATAGATTAAAAGAGCTAAAGGTTCCTCTCGAGTTGAGAGCTGCCGCTATAAGGTTATACGAAAATGTAATTGCCAAACTAAAGAGCAATGAGGGGTGGTCCAAAGATATTAAGTGTAACATTGGAGTTAAACAAGGTTGCCCCCTCTCCCCTACCCTATTTGGCATTTACATCAATAAGCTCGAAGGCTATTTAGAGGAAGCAGGATGTGATGACATGATCTTAGCTGGGATAGTCGTCATCCTTCTTCTCTATGCTGACGATATTGTTCTTTTCGCAAGTTGCCCATCTAATCTTGATAAGAAATTAATTAATTTAATATATATAATTAAAATAAATAAACTTCTAACAACTACTTTATAATTAAATAATATTTGGATAACTTATTCTAACAATATAATATTATTGAATTTAATTTAATTATTATTTTTGCTATATATATAATTAATATATATATAATAAGATAAATATAATATTTTAGTAATAATTCTTAACAAACAATTTATAATATTATTTTATTTACTTTAATAACTAATTTACTAATGGCTAGTTTCCAATGACTAATTCTGGGCAATGATGTATCCATGCTATTTATTCTTGAAGATCAATTGATTTTGAGCAATAATGCATCCATGCTATTTATTCTTGAAGATCAATTGATTTTGGACAATGATGCATCTATATTATTTATTCTTGAAAATAGATTATTTTTTTCATTTTGTCATAAAGATTAACCACATTAGTTAATTCAAAATTTCAACTTAATCTTAATAATATAATTAATCCAAAAAACATTACTATTTATAATATAAATCATAAATTTTTAATTTAAAATAAAAATAATGTTATATATGTATTTTTTCCCATTATTTTCTTTTCTTTACAAAGATGTATGTTAAATCCTTATACAGATACGTGTGAATGGTTAAGTTACTCTCGGATTCTGACCCCATTTTGTCAAATTTAACCTAGGTTAAGTTATTCTCGGATTTCGATATCAACTTGTCAAATTTAGCCCGTGTTGACCTGGCAAAGAAAATGCAAAATTGATTGTCGTCACATGACGATTTAATAAAATAATTTAGAAATGGTTTGATTTTCCAAATATTTTCCACACGGTGTATGGAATTGTTAACGCCTTCATAGATAACACAGAAATAAGGGGAAGATGAAGACTCGGAAGCATACAAGCACGT